>JBCJKH010062377.1:0-29384 GCA_039877255.1 Loriculus beryllinus
CACAACTTCCTTGGGCAACCCATTCCAGTGCCTCACCACCCTCACAGTAAAGAATTTCTTCCTTACATCCAATCTAATAAACCCTCTATCACATTCAGTTTGAAACTAGGATTGTATACAACTTTTGAAACAAAGAGTAAAAGCCTTCAGTTTCAATTGTAAATATTAAGGTTACAGCTGTGCCCACAATCTGTATTTGGAAAGCAGAAAGTTTATGAGCACAAAATCTCCCCTTCAAGAAAGGCAACCTGAAACTGAAACCAAAAACAAAGCGAAAGAGTAAACCTTTTGAGATGCATGGATGCAGTTTCACTGCCACCATTCTCTCCTTCCCACATACACACTGCTTTGAGTGGTTTGATAAGGGCCAGCTTTCCTTACCTGCAGAATTTCAGGGGAAACCACACAGTGGCAGTACTGTGAACGTAAACGCTGCGCTCTATTGTGCAGCAAGGTAACAAGCTTTTAAGAACTAAAATACAGTTTCCCATGCTCGGTTACAGTTACATTCACTGCTACATTATATAGAAAACATCCAGGTTCCCATTGCTCTAACAGTGGGAGAAAAACATGCAGTCAACCTGTAATTTATTTCCTTCTCTCATTTTAGTATCCAGAGGTTTCAGACGCTGTTAGTCACACATCTCACTCCAGGCTTCTATTTTTCCTTCATTTTTATCCACTCTAATTTCCTCTATTCAGATAGATTTTTGAAGATCAATCTTATTGTAAACTTGGAATTCTTTGCCACAACAAAAGGAAAGGAAAACAAACAGAAGGAGCATCCCCCATACAAACGTGTATGTGCACACACACACCAGACGTGTACAATTCATCTAAGCTACTGGTTTCTACACTTTCATAGTACACAGATACAAGTTGATGAGTATTAGAAGTGACAAATCTAGAATGCTCTGCTCATTTTAACTGTTACCGTGAGACTCCTGTAAAAGAGGACATCCACAGATCACGGATGCTAACTTCTGGTGTACAGGTAGCTCACATAAGGGTTGGGGGGAACGCTTACTCTAAAGTCTGAGAGAACTCTCAGTAGATGCCACAGCTACAGAAAAGCACAACAAACCTGATGTGCTGCTTTAAGACATCTTGAATATTGACATGCACTCTACCCTTTGCACCTTGCTTCTTTACCAGCAGATCTGCACTTTGGTGACCCTTTCAGACTGATGTTCAAACATTTAGACCCATTCTTACTCATAGCAATAATGGCATGAAAGCAGTTACATCTGTTAAACACTTTCAAGAGAAAAGCTATTGTTTTCTTCTGTGCATCTGATGCCTGATAGCTTTTCTCCCCTTGATTCTTTGCTCTTGAGTAAGACTCTCAGTTTGCAACTGCACAACAGTGGAAATTTCCTCCAGGTGATCATTCTCAGTGTACAATTAAAGGCCAAGATTGCCTGTAATATATTGGTTTAAAAGCCTATGTGGTTTTGAGGCAGAAATTTAACAGTTAACATAATCGCATACTCACAGAGCAGGACATAAAATGCAAGGCTTTCCTTTTCCCAATTTGTACAGAAAACTATATTTATAAGCACAATTCCCACCTAAATCAACTCCCCCTTCATTTCACCAGGTGCACTAACATTATTTCTGCTTTCCTCCTCCTTTGGAAGTACCAGACTTTTGCCTGCAGGGGTTAACACCCAGTGAATCTGAATACGTTTCCTCCCCTGCTTACCTTGACTTAGTTGGCTTTTAGCTACAGAAGCTACTCCATAGGTAAAGCCCTTCTAACTGCACCTGCAGCCGCACTTTTCCCCTTGCTGAGTCATTCCTCAAGTTCACATAGCCCAAACAAGCTAAACATTTTCCAAGTGTGATTTGCACCACAATCCCTTCTGCCAGCACCCCCAGCAACAGTCACAGCCCCTCAGGAGAGCCCCAGGAATTATGTTTAATAAGAAAAACTACACACAAACACCCACATGCTGCATGACTCCCCTTCATTGACTGAATGACATTTAAAAGGCAAATATAAGAGCATTAAACTATGCAATAGAGCAGCAGATGGGGGAATTTTTTTTCCTTATCAAAGCTAAATTATTGTATCACTGCTGGTCACAAAGCTGTGAGGTACTGGTGCTTTTTAACTACACCGAGAAAAATATTAGGAGAGGATTTTATCAAATATTAAAAGCATGGTAAATTATTTTAACTTGGATATCCCTCTATTTCTTTTATGACAAATCTATCCTTTTAAGTTAAAATCTCTTTTTATCTTCAGCTGCAATGGCCTTTCCTATAAATTTGCTGAAGGGTATCACACATTTCCAATAAGCTTTTTGAAATATTCTTCACAGAATGAATACACTGCTCTTTTACAGCACCTGAAAAAGGCTGAACAATGACGAAGTCTTCAAACAAAAACCTAACACAAACACTATTTTCTTCCTCAATCTCAAGAGCTGTTCCCAATTTTGGAAGTTACTGATCTTGCTATTTGAAATCAATTCACTGCAAGCCCAGCTACCCAGTACAATTCCCTAATAAACTTACAGCTAATCCCTAATCAAACCTAATTCTTGAACTACTGATAGGACACTTTCTTTTTGTTACTGCGCTTGTCTTGGCATAGTCCCTTGAGCCACACTGTCGGCAGAGGACACTAGAGCAAACACACACACCTGTAGTCACCTCCAAAGGAACAAGGTACATCAGTAAGCCTGGGCTCTCTTGTCACCAGCACTCACCATTTCCCCACCATTTTCTCTCCAGGCTTGCAAGCACTGAGGAGAGGTGGCTGTGCAAGAGCAGACAACAGGAAAAAAAGAGGGAATTAAATTGGAAATTACAGAAGGCAGAGCCTGAGAGGCACAAGGGAGTGCAGACCCCTAAGAGAAGGTGGCCCCTAGGGCAGCCCTACAAGCCAAGTCCTCCTCAGCCTAATTCTACATAGGGCCTCTTGCTTCAAACAAAGAAGCCCAGTTGAAATAAGCATTTTATAGGTTTTTCTCCACACTATATAACAATGGCCATGCCCACCCCACTGTTAAAAGATACAGTAAGTTAAACAAATCTCATACCATAAAAAGCCCTTACCAGCCAGTACGAAGAACTCATGTCCTGCCTCACAACCTCATGTCTGCTGTATGGGAAAGACACCCCCAGAAGAGCCTATTTTAATTTCCCCCACACCTGTAGCAAATCAATCACAACGTCCTGATGATGGGCACCTGCATCTCAGTTGCACAGCTCACCTGCAGCCCATCTGCACAGCTGTGCTACAGCGAGCACCTGGGGACTCCATTATAGCTACTGTAGTGTCTCTCCAGCCTTATGTCCTAAGACCCTAGGCAGATAAACGCCCTAAATGCCACCAAGAGATATACAAAGTGGCAGAAAGGAAATGTGCAGAGAAACCCTGATGTCTGAGAGCAGCAATGAAGGTGCTGTATTACGCAAACCATGCTAATGTTCGTGGTTTCCAAAGGGATGATATTCCAGGTGAGAATCAGCCCCCTTGCCCAGCATAGCCCTTCCGCAGCAGCATTCTTATTTGCAGAGGCAGTGACCTGTCAGCAAAGCTGCCAGCTTTCCACTGAGAGCCTGGAGCCTCACCCTTCCATTTCCCAAAGCATCTGACAGCCGGTTATCCTTGTGCTGCCTGAGCAGTACTAGACAGAAAGATTGGAATTAGTATTTGCTGCCAAAAAATACTGGATACTTTCTAATCACACTAGGAGAGCTCTTGCTAGGTTTTCAATCCCAGAGATGCTTAATATAGTGAAGCAGGAAGATGAAGTTTCACTTTCAAGCTAGAATTCAATAATTCTACTTGAAGCAGTTGAAAAAACCCCAAACTTCAGCCACTGCCTCAGCACCTATAGATGCAGGAATGATTTTTGTCTCTGTTCTATTATCATTAAATTTTAATTCTCTCATATAGAAGTAAATTCATAACTCAACCTTCGTAATCACAGCATAAAAATTAGGTTTTTATATTCTGGGTTTATATGTAACTGCCAAATCCCATGAGGCAAAGTTCAAGATACAGCACCTATTATTTTAATGTTCTGTTCCTGCATTATCACCTGCCATACTTATTTACTGCTTATTTCCTCTACAATTCTCAGCTTCCACAGTACACCCAAATGTTTTTGTCTTCTATTTTATGTTCTATTAAAAGAGAAATTGAACTCATTGCTTTGGCTTTTACTATGGCACTTCAAATATAAGGCAAGAGCCTGATAACCGTCTCACTTTTATCACAAGTTCAAAATGAATAGTTCCCATTACCTTTTCCTCTGCACTAAATATTGTTTCTCCACAGAAGATTAATGAAAAAGTTGTCATTAATGATTCAAACAAACATTTAAAAATATTAGGATGGATATTTCAGCCCTAACTTTACTTCGAGTCCTATTTCTGATATATCGCACAACCAAAGCTTTTATGACATATGTAAATTTAAACAGCACTATGTATTTTTAAAATCATACGTTGAGAGATCTTTAAAGTTGCAATGCTAGGTGAAGGAAAGCCAAAATTTAACCTGACTGTGCTGCGTAGCGGTGCATTCTCAATTATATTATGTCATAGGTTATTACATCTTCTTAAATGCAACTTGTCTAGCACTCTTCAGACCATTAACACATTCTTAAGGAGATGTTGCATTTTCTGATTACAGTTTTTGGCTCTTATTTGTGTAGTCTTGTGTTAACAGTCTGATTTTCAAGTGCATTTCTTGGTGACACTCAGCTTTGTCTGTGTAGGGCTCTTACTACTAAGTACTTACGGCTGATAAATGCCATTCTTAACAGAGGTGATTTTCATTCTGCTTCGCTCCATTAGTTCAAAGTACTAAATTGCAATGAAAAGCTGCAATGTCCTCTTGGTAGTTTGACTCTGCTTTGATTTCAGTGCTGCCCATATTTATCTAACTTACAGACTCATTTGGAGGAAAAAAGCCTCAATTTTATATACTTTTTTTAAGCCTGCCAAGGTTAGGGACCCAGTTCTGTGAACACTTTTCATGCAATCAGTTCCACCAAATGCCCATCACCTGAGGAAAGAGAATGACCTGTTTCAGGATGGGATGTAATGCACAACTCTGGTCATATTTTGCAGCCATTAAACTCAATACCATGAAGTGTAGTGGGAAAAACCTACAATTCAGTTGTTTTAAACTGCCACAAAAACCTCCCAACCGCAAATTTCACTGTGATTTGCACTGGTGATGGGGGAATTATTTTCAGGCAACTGCACTTTCTAAAGATTTTGAATTTCTCATCAGCACCCCAGTAATTAAGTATTTATAGATGACAAAAATACACCTAGCAGGAACAGACCCATTTGTTTCCTTTGTGCTTCAAACCTTTCATGAATAAAGTAGTACCAAGGGTAACCTTTCCTGTATACAACCTTAGGGATCACAGAGTGCCCTCAATCAATGCAGCGAACTCATGTTGACAGAGTATATGGGAAACAGATTGGGGTATTAAAGCACATAGCCCCTGGTGTTTTAGATGTAAATACTATAGCCATCAAATATTTAGACTCTTATGTAAGCAGTTTGTCATTTTTTAAACAGTTACTGCTTGGAATAAATCTTTAAGGAGGGAATTTTCAGAAGTGCTCAGTATTGGCCTAACTTTGCTCTTACTGAAATCAATCATAAAATTTTCACAACTTCGGAAAAGGACTTTGTCTGTTTATATGTTTCCACAGCACTAAGCACAATATGTCTTGATCCTGGCTGGCGCCTTTTGACTCTGTGGTAATCTAAATAAATTGATTTATAGGAGATCAGTCAGATAAATGATGAGGAAACACACACATACATGTTAAATAGCTGGAGTTTTGAAATGATGCGTTACCAGTCCTTTGGAGCTTCATTATTTTTTCTTTGAACTCTAATTTGGCTTCTTTATATTACTTTTATTTCCTTGTTTTTAATTTACCCCAACATAATTCCATGCATCTTAAATTTCCAGCAAAGTCTCCAGTCAATAAAATTTAACTTTCTCTCTTATTTAGTTTGCACAATAAACACATTAGTTTTGGGATCTGATTCATACTTTGTGCCAGCAGAATATAACTTCTCCTCTATTTCTGCAAAAACTGTGCTGATAAGAGTGATATGTAACCTATTTTATATTCCCAAGAATAACTACCTTTGCTGGACTGAGAAAGGGGAAGAGAGTGCATTTCTTTTATGGTTTTGAAGAATGGCTGGGTCTCTTTCTTTTCTTATTTCACAAGATTCACACAAACAGTAATTTATCCAGGGATTGACTTCAGAGGCAGTTATTTTACTTTCATATAGATGCTAACCTTAAAACTGTTTAAAATCATCTTGTTTTCTTCCAAAGAGCTACAGTTAAGACCAAGACAAAACTACTCCTGTTTATCCCTCAGTGTGAGATTTTAAAAGGTCAGTACTGCGATGTCTTTCTCCCTATTTTCTCCAAATAAAATGCTATGTGTTATTGCAATGGAGGCTGTGGTTCCACAAACAATTCTCTAGGCATTTTCCTAGCAGCTGCTATTCTCATCCCCTTGCCCCTGCTCCAGCCACTTCCTCGCAGCTCCCTCACTGCTCCTCCAGTTGGACCTATACAGCTGGTTTTGAACCCGCGTGGTGAACCAGACCAGGACTAAATCCTCCTTCTCTTCCTTGAAAGTTGCCTTTTAACTTGGGCAGCTCACAGCCTGGTGATCCTACACAGAGCAGTACTAGGACAAGGGATGGAGCAGCTCTTAGGAGCCAGATCTGCAGCTGGCAAAGACATGTACCTGTGCCAAAAGCCAAAAGCATTTTCAGCAGATCCCTCAGGAGAGCCAGAACAAGCACACATTACATTATAAAACTGGCAAAGGAACAAACTTCAGAGAGTAGCCAAAGTTGTAAAATAGGCCAAGGAAGGAATCAGGTAATGATAACAGCTTGTTCATCTTCTTTACCGAAATTCAGGCTATGTTATCACTACTCCTATCCCACTATTTATTTTATAGTAAGCAATTCTAGTCTTTCAGATTAGCAAGCTATATATATATTTAGTGCTTTATTCTCAAACTGTTTCACCACAAATGACAGCTCATTTCACAAACAGCTTATCTTATGGCTAAAGATATATAAATACATACTAAAAATGCTGCTGAAAGTCTCTGAATGTATAATGCAGCCTGGTAGACATGCTAGTGATTGTAACACTGCATTGTAGACACAAATGTTAAAGAAACTTGGCAAGAATCAACACATTTTAGCTACTCAAAATTCAGAATTTCTCAGTTTTGTCCCCTTCTGATGAATGGAACATATGGGAGTATTGTTCATAAAACTTACATTGCTTTTCTCAATGTCTACCAAAAATCCCCATTATGACAATATTTACCAAGATACATATAGATTCAAATTTGAATTAATTACCTAGAAGTTTTCCTGTACTCCCAGGTTTACTGGAAAAGAAAAATGCTTCAGAAGCAATGTGTTGTGAGTATTTAACAGTAGATGTTATAGCAACAGAGGTAGTGGAGGCCTTGCTGGGAAAGGCAGCTATCCAGCTAAAAGCCATCAATGCTGAGTGAGATAAAAGACAGGGAAGAAAGTAGCTGCTTTGCCAAGAAGCAGTTTGAAATCTGACATTATAAACAAAACACATGTAAATCTAGACATAAATCCTCTCTCATATGCTGAAGGCTCTGTAATATTTTAGCTAGCCTTATTACTTACAAAGAAACATTTCCTGAAACACAGCATCGCAACTGCAGAACAGCCTTTAACCTTGTGCTCATCCACTCAAAACCCATGTTATTTATTATCCTTTATCCCTTAATTACGGGGACTTCACCTACTGCTCTCCGCTCATTTGAAATGCAGAATAAAATACAATGGATGTCTGAAGACTTAACAGGTGTCAACCAGATACTTGCCAGCTAGGGCTACTATTCTACTGGGAGGAGTTGCTGTTCTATAAATACTAATTAGAGTTTTGCACATGATCTTGCTGAAATACCTAAGGTGATGAGTGGCCAGTTGTTACTTTTAAAAGATTAGCACAATTTGAAAAACTAATGTCCCCAATGAGGCAATGCTCACACTGAATAATCAAGACTTATAGCTGTTCTCTGCCCAAAGGGAATATTTGCTCACTTCATCATTTGGAAAATCTGCTGCCTCTCAAACAACTCATTCTTCTGTTTCACTTTGAGAAACTTGTAAAACTTCCTGCATTCAATATGATAGTATGGTATATGCGCTCAAATGGTCTTCCACTGCCATGCCCACATGGTAGGCATTGCCAACACCTTTCAAAGACAGAGCTTTTAGTGTGAACGCATGATTAAGAAACTGTAACAAAATTAGGCTGCACTTAAATGAAGCAGCAAAGAAAAATAAGGTTACAGTAGAAACTGCATCAGCACAGCAAAAGTTCAATTTCCGCAAATCAATCTCCCTTCCAATTCTTCACCTTCACAAAGCAAAGCAAACAGACTCAGGCAAAACAGAACAGGTCTCTATGGTATTTGTTAGGTTTTTATACTTGTAGTAATTACCATGGAAAAAGCCCCCCAGTTCTCTAAAATCTGGGTATAATACTTCTAAACAACCAGCTAACTTTAAGCAAAAATGCAGCCCATACTTTGAAATATGGGTGCCATATATTTTGACCGCTTCGCTATGAAAAGCAGCTGATGTAACATGGTGTGACACAATGCTGTATTTCTACATCTGAGCTGTGATTCATTGCAGTGAAATTTGACTGATGCAACTGACACAACCCCACACTATTTAGTGTCAACATAACTTGTCCACAAAAAAACACAGAAAATGGGGAGAGGGATTTGGAACTTAACCTACTTGGTTCTTCTGACTCCATCCCTCTGGGAATGAATATTCAGTAAATCCCTTACCATATACAGGAAAAATAGATACAATTTTAATCAGAATTTATTTTTCTGGGAGTTTTGTTTTCAAAACATAATATTTTCTTTACGATTAAACCTGTTTTTTCCTCATCCTTCAGCATACTGCTTCCTCTTTTTTAGAGCTCATTACTGGAAATATTTGGCCTTACTTCAAAAAAGAAGAATATGTCAACACCAGAACATCTGTGTCCACATAGTGTGCTTTGATGACAGTGATATACTCCATTTCCATCAGTAACACTGAGCTGAACCTTGATGCTGACTGCATTTAAAGATCTTACCCCACAGGGCAAGAGAATACAGGTCAAAAACGTTGATCTGTGTTTGACACACTCTCTACTTCAAGAGCACTTAGCAGTGATTTGTTCCAGAGTCAAGAATCAAACTCACAAAACGTTGCAAAGCTCGGAGCCATGTTTGCATAACCACATTCAAAACAAACATTAAAATTCACAGTCTCTGGAGGCCAATCTACTTCTGATATGCAGGATTTTGTGAGAAATATGGTCAAATTCTATCCTGGATACAGAGGGAACTTTCTCATTTAAATCAAAAAGGCCTAACTTGGGCTTGAGTATCTGTTCTTAAGAGGAATAATGTACCTACATCTCTTGTATGCAAAAAGGAAAATAGACAGTTTATCACCCTAAACTCAAACCTGATTATATAAAAAGGGGAGTGGAATAGCTATGTCTGATATAACATTGCTTCTATCAGCATGGCTAGAGGAAATCAGGAGAATTTCAGTATGGATCATGTGCCAACACAGGCAGGCACAATAACGATGAATTCCTTCAAGTATCTGGTACAAAATTTTTCAGAGATGAAGGACTGAGCCCTGTAACAGAATATCTGGAGACCATGGCTTCTGGTAATCCTCCTTTTAACTTGATTTTAAAATCTTTGGTGTTTCTTCATCTTTTTTTGTCATTAATCTATCATTTTCTCATTAAATTCTATTACATCCACTCACCTGCTATGCTGACTTACATCTTAATATAAGGTGGAGAGTTCCAGTGGCTTCCTTCCACAAGTCTGAATCCAGAGTACCCTCATGTAAACTTCAGCCCTTTCACAGCATAGAATGATTCAGTATTGCTTACAAGACTAATATACACAAAGCATCAAATGGGATCAAATTGATGCAGCTTGTTACTGCCCTGTTCATGTTCAAGGACCACAGCTACCTGTATGCTGTATTAGCAACCGCAAGTACTAGTAAATACTATTTCAGCAAACAGAGAAAGAGAAAATTTTGTTTAAAGGTTTCAGTAGAATGCCATGGAAACAGATACAGAGGTAACTGTAAAAGAAACAATCCAAAGGGAAGACAGCTCTAATGGAAAGCATATACCCAAAAATAATGTATGTGTTTTCCCACCTGGAAAATGCATGGATAACTCCTATTAACATCAAGACAAAAAATTATACTGAGTAGACCCCAATATCACTAAGGTCCCTGGTAAGGGTCTGAATTAATGAGCACCTTCAAAGTACAGCAAGATGTTTTCATACACACACTACTAGAAAAAAAACATAAAAATAGCTTAAAATGATCTTTTTAAAGAAAAACATTATAGCTAGAATTTCTGAAACAGTATTAAAGTATGGTAGTAGCCCTGTACAAGGAAGCTGCTCAGCACCTGCTGCCTACACTGTGCCTCGCTCCAGGCAATGTTATTCATTCCTCACTTTCATGGAGCAAAATACATCCCCTAAAAATATAAAACACAAAAATAAATAGATCTCCGGGGAAATGGAAGAGGAATCTGTTTTAAAAATAGTGAAGGAGCCTATATGTTCTAGAAAAGCCTATTTTGCATTGTTTTGTAAGATTTACACTTTAATTTGAAACCAAAGTAAGGCATAAAAATTTGTATGAAAGCAATACCTGATTTACAGATAAACTTACACAGAATATACTTAGCTGCAAATACCAGACCCCAGTGAGAGAAGGAAAAGGTTTTGAAAGATTATTAAAGTATGCTTGATGAATGTGGCCCTGAAAAGCCCCAAAAGATTTTTCTGAAGTTAAATAGTAAACACAATTAACACGACTTTTGCTACAAAAAACACTAAACACAATGGATTTTTTTTAATTAATTTTCAATGTTATTACATGCTTCTATTGAGCTGGAATTGACTCCATCCACTAACTGTATTCTCAGACAGCTCTTCTGTCCAGAAGACCTTACCATCTAGATAAAAAACCAAATAGCCATTCTGTTGGTCATACAGAGAGGAAGCCATACAGTAACCAGGATCTTATGACCACCAGAAGTTTAACATCTTGTGGGTTAAAGTTTTGTGACAGTAGAAGTTTTTAAGAAAGATATATTTATGATGTTCAGATAATGTGCAGCTTCATCAAATATATTACTAATTAACTAATAAAAAGGAGAAGGTGTAAAGGCTTACAAGAATACATTACTGTACACTTACAGCCTAACCTCACTATCCATATTCAAACAAGACTCCTAGCTAAAGGCAAATCACATAATTCTTGGGAGTCTTGCATGCATTACGACACCTTAGATTTACATATTATTATTCACAGTGCATGTTTCATTACATTCGCTTTGAGGAAATGTACCATCTATATGGGTACTCATGTGTTTCATATGTGCATGACTGTCTGAGTTGTATACATTGCATAGCTTATGACCAGTTTGTTCGGCCTCCTTCCTTGGATAGAGCAGCCAGCAGAGTGCTTCCTCACAAGCTCAACTCAGAAGGCAGAGCCCACATTCTTCCACTAAACTAACATCCAAACCAGGGAGAACAAATCCAAACAGCTTTTCAGAGCCAGTTCAGGCCCAGTCCATCTCCCACATTGCTTGCAGGCTTTGTTTGGGAGACTGTTAGCTAAGACAGGCCAAAACTGGGCCAGGGATTGTCCTAACAGTTGTACGGTGAGGATGTCATTGAAAAATAATTTGCCCCAAGCCCTGACTTTTCAGTTTGCTTGAACAGACATTGTTTCAATCGTGTTACTTGATCTAAGGCACTACAACACACGATCACAGCGAGACTGGAATGGGTCTCTAGAGTTCATGCTGTCCATCTGCTCCAAAGAGAACCTGTCCTCACAACACTGCTCTTGCATAAAAGCTCTCTCCTAATTTTACCAAAGCGTTCATCTAAGCCATAAAGTTTTCACTGCAGGAAACTGACAGTTAAAACACTTTTATCTCACTAAGTTTTTGAAAGGATAACTTACCATTTTGGTCTGCTTGTGGATTTCACCATTGGAGCCATCCCATCTCTATAGAGGCTTTTTGTTTTACTGAAGTTGACAACATTGAAAATTACTCTCTGGAGGAAAATAAAAGAAAGAGAGGTCAGTTATAAATTACAAAAGAGTTTATATGAGACTGTATATGCCAGCTGCATAAAAATAACACAGAAAATATATGGAATACTTATGTATCTTATGAATTAGTATTATTTTCCACAGATCTCAGATAATGGGTATCCTGTCTGTTCCCGGTATTTTAATAGTCCATATTGTTTTACACTGCAGTGAATAGAATGTGCGTTTTGAATTTAGCATGCTGGTTTTTCAGTTAAGTGTTCTAAGCCATACAATAAAATAGGTTACTCAGATCTAAAACAGAAAAGCAAATCCGGTTTGTTGCAGCTACTGTTAGAGAGGTTGATGGAAAGCTGGGATAGACAGAGTAGCAGACCTCATGAAAACCTTTCAGTTGCTTCATAGAATCATACAACAGAATCATAGAATCATTTAGGCTGGAAAATTAAGATCGTCAAGCTCAACCGTTACCCCAGCACTGCCAAGTCCACCACTAAAGGTTGTCCCCAAGCGCCACATCTATACATGTTTTAAATACCTCCAGGGATGGTGACTCAATCACTTCCCTGGGCAGCCTGTTCCAATACCTGACAACCCTTTTAGTGAAGAAATTTTTCCCAATATCCAATCTGAACCAATCCTGGCACAACATCCCTCTGTAAAGTCTTCCTGCCCTCCAGCAGATCAACAGTATCAGCAACTTGGTGTCATCTGCAGATTTACAGAGGGTGCAGCACTTGATTCCTCAACCTGCATAGCAACAGGATAAACTAAAGTTTTCTCATTTTCTTTCCCCAAAGAAAGGAATATTTTTCTTCACTTCCCTCTGCAAAATGAAGAATTTTCCTCTGCAAATCCATACAGGATACCTACACAGTAGAAACTGCACATAGTCATCATTCATTTGAATATGATAGAGAAGAAAAAAAGAGTCAAATTCTGCTCTCAGTTTACGCTAATAGCTTTGGGAAAACTAGCTGATATTTATCAGTTCAAAGGAAGAGCAAAATCTAGATCTTTGCTGGTAACGGACTGGTACTGAAAGTAAATTCGTGCTGAGTGAAGAAAAGAGAAAACAGAGACAAAACCTTCTTCCTCACCATCTGTCTGCTCTAAGTCATTTTATGCAAAATTACTTATTCTGCTTGTCTCAAGAAAGTCTAGGTTGGATTTAGCTCATCTCATATAGTACATTTACTTTTCAGACTTTAAATCCAGTATACCTGGTTTGTCATATTTTTTAACTTTAATGTACACATCAAATCAAAACGTGAAGACTAGCTTAATTTTGATATAATATACAGGATATAGTAATATATTCCATTTTTATCTGTCTCCTTCAAGTTTCTTTTTCAGAGGTATCATTGAAGATAGACCACTAAAAATAGTGGCCTAAGAATACCCTAAGTAGTCACACATTTGTTTTTAGAACAAACTATTGCATTGTTCACGCTCTAGAATAATGGTTCCTGAGAAGCCTGAGAATTAAATAGCAACTGTTTGAAACCAGACAATTCTGACTAAAACAGTCAGATCAATTAAGCTTTCATATGTAAAATTTTGCAAAAACAAATCTGGACCTTCCAGGCAGTCTGCTCAGACAAGTGATTTAGAACATTAAAGTGATAGCAGTCAGCAGTGGGACACTTACAACTTGAGCCATGCACATTTACTCTCCTATGTGGGGCAGATAGGAATCTAGGTAAGCCATCTACCTAATTATCTCTGTACTCAAGAAAACCTGAAGGTTTTCTGAGGTGAGGTAGTGCTGAAGAGTTTGTAAATGGAAGCACAAGGTGCTCTGTGTGCAAACTCTGCAAATTAGCCAAAACATAATCTAAGCATAAGCTGTAGGTTTTACTGAAATGAACTCAAAAACTAGCCAGTTAGAAAAACACATCCTTAATGATGTTAACTCAATTTTGTCCCAAAGTTAATGAGCAAACTACATATCCCTATACATGAGTTTTCATTAATTTTGTCTATTGCAGCATTTTGAGATTTCTAATGGTCAAGAGTTGAGCTTATTTTTGCAGCTCTTGCTGGAACCATTCATGTAATTTACAAAATGTTGCATTTGTAATTTTAAGTATTTAGGATACTGCTTCTCTGATGAAATATCCATCTTGCGAGGCCTCTAGTTATTTTCCATCTTCTTATGTTTACAACGTATGGCTCAAAGTTAGATAATGATATTTAGGTCTCTTTATTCCACACTCTACGTGGAAACATCTTGCCTGTATTAAAATGCTGAGTTTCTCCTCTGTTACTTAACTCTGTTCATATTTGTGAAAACAAATTAAGTTGCAACAAATTGGTTTGTTAATCTTGATGTTTGCATGGAGTGAATGAAACAAACAAGATCTCCAAACCAATTGCCTTAAACTTTGGATGCAATCATGTCACTGTTGGAAAGAGAAAGTTGCTAATTTCGTTACATACTGACTCAGAGCAGACAGCTGGTAGAGAATGTTCTTATTCCAATCAAGCTTATTTTGTATAATGAGTTGGGCAAATGTACACAACTGGGTAAGCAACGTATATAAAAACAAAAATATGCAGCTCATTTAACAAAACAGTGCAGATTATAACATTTCTACCACTCCTGTTCAGCATGGAGCAAGCAGTTAGCAACGCGTGCACTTCTCTCAGCATGGAACAGAGCTAGATTGGCAGAACCAAAAATTTAACAGCACAGAACAGAACTTTATCAACATACACCACTGAAGTAATAAAGTACACAAACTGAAGCACTCAAATAAGCAGCTGAACTCAGTCAAGTATTCCTGGTGACAGTTAAAGCAGTCCATGCAGCTTGGCCACTGGAGTGTGCAAAAATGTAATGACTAGAGTATACACACCTTAGCCAGGAAAATATGCAGCTTGCTCAATAATGTATGCAAATATCTTTGAACTGAAGGCTATAATAAAAAGGTTGTGATACAGCATCAAGGTTTTGCTGAACGAATCTCATTTTTGGTCTAATTTTGGTCTCTACTGACATTCTCTAACACGCCAGTTATACACCGTAACGAGGAATAGAACTAGATATATACTATGCACATGAAAATATGTTTCTGTAAGAAAATTATCACTATTGTGTATGGGTTTATGAATTCTAGAGATGTGCAATGGGTGGCATTTTATAAGCAATATAATTCAGATATTCAAAAATGAAAAAAAGACCTAGCAATTTTTATTTATTTTTTTAAAGAAGTGCCAAGTTAAGAAAATAAAACTAGATTCAATGCACTTACAAATTCCCTAGAAATTGCTCTGGTCTCCAGAGCATCAATCCAGAGAAAAATGGTAGAAATCTTTCCAATAAAAATACTTGTATTCATTTTGTAGGGTATGAATAGCACTAAAAGAAGCAATATTCAAACCCATGCTGTACCAGAAACGATAATTGCATGATTTCACTTCAGTTATGGTACGTTATCAATCCACTGCATTATTCTGACAAACTGATTTGCAACTTCTGGATCAGTGGAAGAGGCATGGTGTAAAACAGCCTCTTGGTACACCACTAAGTAAAACCATGCTATGGGGGGGATGCATGAGGATGTATTGTGGCTAGGAAGTAGATGACCTTTAAGGTCCCTTCCAACTCTTAACCATTCTATGATTCATCCTATGGAGGAAGACGACTGCTGCAAACTCAGACTCCATGTGTAGACCGCACGTTGGGAAACATGAGACAAGGCAGGGATGTTCTGCCTTCTGAGAGAAGATGGAAGATGCTCTCTTTCCAAATTGCAGTAAGTATGCATCTGGAAGTATCTTGCTGCTAAAACCATTAAGAGAGAAAAGTAAGGAAAGGCTTGGTCCTGCCTTTAGACTTAAAATTTACTGATTAAATCTGCTTTTCCCAATAGACCTTTGCAAACTTACTTCTGGAATTAAAAACAGAAACAGATGGTAAGGGATGCTCAGTGGTTTTAGCATGAGCAAGATATAGATGAACCTTGAACATAAGGGGGAAAAATGGCTTAAATGTGCCACACAACTCATCTTATTACCAGAAGTCTGCAGTTGCCTGACTGGGGCTAGAAGGAGCTGATAGCTCTTTGGGGGACAAGCACACATCAGGGTGGTTTTAGAATGGAGCTGAAGGCATTGAGCATGGATAGTCATATTGGACATCATATTCCAACAGGTCTGTGTGAGCACAGGGTGAACTCTGAGCCCTTAAACATTCATTGCCCACCCATATTCTGGCAAGTTTTCCATCTCAGCCTACTAACTGAAACACATATATCCAAAAGAAAAGCCACACTTTTGCCAGAGGTTAAGTGCCTTCCCCCAGCATATGGACACACCAGTTCCCTTCAAAAAGACTGCCAGGTTTATTTTGTGTGGTTTTCCCTAGACGACTTCTCAGGAATAGCTGAGCTGCCCTGACTGACATTAAAAGACACAAAAAACACCCAAAAAACAAACAAACTGAAGAACACCACACAATTCTGCCTGAGGCAGACACCTGGCACAGAAAATTTTGTGTCAAATCACTAAGTATGAGAAGTTATAACTAACTGAAAATAGGGTTTGCAGTAGGAAGTGTCAGCATCCTTAATATTGATGTAGCATACACATATTAAATATTAACAATTATATACTATATTAAAGTAATAACATAATATTGTAAATTCAGTGGACGTTGCTGCATGGTACAAGTATGACACAAACTTCACTATGAGCTGACAAAGTACCTGGGGACCAATTGTTTGAAGTCAGGCAGAAACAATTTCACCATTTAACCATCCACAATAAGAGGACTGGTCACTAAGTAGTAACTTTAAGGCCTTTCAGTTGAAATTAAGTCTGAACTTTTGTGCTCTGACTGAGCATTAGAGATCTAAAGGTCTGGGATACCATGGTGCTTTGCTTTGCTTCGTTTCACTTCCACTGCTTGATGTGTTGGGTTCATCTCCTAATAATTCTTTAGATGTTACAGTGTTTTATGAATTCCTGAAACCTGCATCTTTTTGTGAGTTGGTGCACTGGCAGAACTCTTGGTTATATTATCCTTTCCTTAACTTCCTTCTTCCAAAATCTTCTATAAACGTAACTTTTCATCCCTCTAAAGGGCAGATCTACTTCAGAATAGCACTCGATTAGAGAAAACAGAAAGAGGAAAAAAAACCCAACCGAAACAAACAACAGACAACACAAAGAAAGAACTTCTCAAGCCCACCCCACAACTTGTGAGATTTTAAGTCACCATTTCTGAATGTCAGAAACTGGCAACATGGGATTGCTGCCTTCTCATGAAGAACTGCTTCATTCTGATGTTTGTGTCAGAAGGTCTCTGGAATCTTTCCTCACAAAGCACCTTATACAAAGCTATACAAAAATAAATTATACTGGAGGGACTTCAAACTGGAGAGGAAAAAAGTGTCACCTGCAACTCTTATCAATGCTGAAGAAAACAAGTAACATAAGTCAGGACTGTGCAAAATCCCCAATGAAAACTTACAAAGCTCATTTTTCTGACCTTTGAAAATTTAAATCATTCATTACTGCTAACATTTTAAAATGTAACCCATACTTTCTATTTCCCTTTGTAGGAACACATGTCCTTTCAAATGGAGAAGTTTTTAATATCGATAGCATTTCACCTTCCCTTCTGCTAAGGACGTTTAAAACCCTGGTGATGCCCAGGAGGGGAAAATAAACCCTCACCTACTGTGGGAGGATGTGAAGGACCATCCAGAGCTCCACCAGGCTCACTAATCAGCTGCACCTGCATCTTGTTAATTGGAAATTGTCAAGCCTTCCAGGGTAACAAAGTCTTAGGAAAGTGATGCAGAAAATGGGCTGCAGGTTGTGTATTATAGGATCAGTTTTCCCTTGGTAGAGCTCTTCATTTAGTTACTTAAAAGAGAGAAATGCAAAAAGCTGGGCTGTTACAAAGAGCAACGTTAAAATAAGACTCGAAGGATTTCAGTACAGAAAGACCTCCAATACATTGCTATGCCAACTATAAAATGAGCTTAGCATTTATCATGATATTTATCTGTGTATTTGAGATATGCATGCTAGCCCCGCACCCATAAGCTGTATTAGTGTTTTTCAGTTAATGGGGCATAACTATATCTTAATGACAAAAATACTTCTTAAATAATAACTAATTTAGCCATTTGCCCTGCTTATCTGTCCTTTCTGGCAGTTCTTTCTCTGTCTCCAAACCAACACGCTTAAGCACAGTCCCACAGGAGATGTAACACCAATGTAATGGGAGTGTTTCTCATTTGGAATTTCACCAGCAAAATCAGTGTTATCTCACTTAGATCTGGAGCAGGGGAGCTACATACTGTGGGGAAGGCCTCCTCCTAGCAGAAAGCTTTCAAGAGGATTTACAGAAGAATTTCTATGCCTTCTTCAATGTCATTGCTGTGGATTGATCGGCAGCTGACTTCTGTGCATGACCTGTTGGACTTAAACATTGTGAGGGCAAGAGTCACTCCGCTGTTCTTGTAAAAATAGAAAATCTGTTGTGGAACACTCTCCCATGTCATCGGAAGTCTGCTTTCTGTTAAAGATTTTACATTTCATCTGAACACCAATAATCTGAAGCCTTCAACTGAAAACTCAAAAATGTATATTTAGAAAGCCAGCAGTGCCATGAGTTATTCCCAAGAGAGCATGGAACATCTCTCTTGGGCCAAAATCTCAAAGAGAACTTCAAGTGTGTCACAGGCATACACTGTATTGTATTGATTCATTAAAAATAAAATAGGAAGGGTCTTGACAGGATGTCGTCTTTTAAACCCAGTCAGCAACTAAGTACCACATAGCCACTCACTCCCCTGCTGAGCAGGATGGGGAGGAGAATTGAAAGAATGTAAATCCCACAGGCTAACGACAGTTTAAAAACTAAAATAAATTACAATATAATAATGATTATGATAATTATAACAAGAATAATAATGGAAATAACTAGAAGACATATAAAACTAAAAGGTAAAAGAAAAAAAAGTGATGCACGACACAGCTGCTCACCACCCACTGACCAATACCTGTCCCATTCCTGAGCAGCAATGATCCCCCTTCCCAGCTAACTCCCCCCTGTTCATACGCTCTATGATGCTCTATGGTACGGAATACCCCTTTGGACAGTTTGGGTCAGGTGTCCTGTCTCTGCTTTCTCCTGGCTTCTTGTGCCCCTCCTCACTGGCAGAGCATGAGAGACTGAAAAGTCCTTGAGTAGGGTAAGAGCAACTGAGCAACAACTAAAACATCGCTGTCTTATCAACATTGTTCTCAGAGTAAAACCAAAAGCCAGCACTGCAGCAGTAACTAGGAAGAAAATTTGCTCTATCCCAGCTGAAAAACGAAACTGGGCATATAATCAGGCTACAGAGGTATTTAAAATAGGTTTGAAACTGAAACCTTCTTGCCAAACTTTTTCTATTCTTTGTAGCAAAAGTTCAAAATATTTGGGGAAAAAAAAAAAACCAAAAAAAAACCAAAAAAAACCCAAATAAAACCGAAAAGGCATCTTTATTTAAACAGCTCAGAAAAAAGGGCACTTTCATTTTCTGTTCCCTATATTTTCATATATATGGTCTTTGGCAAAAGAGCCACTTCTAGTTATATTGCTATGAAATTGCAGAGCCACAGGAATATGTGAGCAACTTTTTATTTGACGTTTGATAGGTGTCTTGCCTGTTGGTCTTGCCATTGACTTTCTCCATATACATGGGTAATATTTTCAGGAATCAGTTGAAATATAAAATAAGAAAACAGTGCATGGTCTCTCACTGAAACTTTCTTAACCAGCTAAATTATTTCCTAATATATTCCATGCCTGTTACAGCCATTGCCAGATGACATCTGAAATAGTGTCATGTATTAAACTCTTTCTACACAATTACAGAAGCTATCCATGTTTAGGTTCTATCTTCTTTTCAATCAGTATTATGGCTGCAGGTGGATAGTAACAGCTGGCTGTTCTGGAACGTGTGAGCACAATTTGCGGATATCTTACATCCCTCAAGAGGAAGCAGCTGAAAAGATGTTTTCCTTTCCCTAATAGAAATTATTTAGCCAGTGAGAAGAAATGCTGCAAAGTTTAGTAGGTTTTCAAACAATTATAATAATTACCTGTTCTTAATGGTTCAAAACCACAGTACTATCAAGGATAAGTTTTCTGGCCCAAATCCTATCCATGGTGCAGGGCCCATAGGAGGCCTGCAAACAATGAGATCAATCTGGGAAAAGAGAAAAGGGCAAGGAAAAGCCTCCACAACATTGTTACAGGGAACCACTGTAAAGAAAAAAACCCTGTTTATGAGCACTGGCATGAGGTGTACCACTGAAGACCAGAGAATGAAGCACTAAGTTCATATAAGAGCACCCTGCTCACCTGTTCTTTTCTCCCTATAAAGTCTGCTTTTCTGGGTCCTTCATAATGTGCAGTGTATGATCCAGAATTAAAGCCTCCCTTACCATCAAGAGGTATGCTTACCAACAAATTAGACATTTATGATGGATACCAAAGTGATGTACAGCTATAATTACTCAAGCTTAAAGCATGCAGGTGGAGTGCTGAAAACTGACACTCTCACAAAAATACTGCGAGAGAGTAGGTGAGAGTGGCTCTAACAATGAGTGGCAGTGATATTTGTATGTATCATGATTCTGCTCAAACCTTCAAAACACAGAAGGCAATAATCACAATTTAAATAGCATGCAACACAAAGACATCAATCCATCTGATACCCAGGCTGGAAGATGAGAATGAAAAAAACCCTTTTCAAGTGTAGGTCCTTGTGAGAAGCAAAAGGAAGATAAAGAAAGCCCTGCTAAGGGAGAGATATGGATGAAGCTTTTCCAGCAACTGTTTACATTGGATTTCTGCAGCTGCCATTTTTCACAGTTAAAAGCTATTGTTTGTCTGGAGCTCGTGGGAAAAACCTGTGGGGGAAAAGGAGGATGATAACACATAGAAAGAAACACAGGATATATAGGAAAGCTCAAAACTAGCACCAATATATTTGTCTCAGTGTTCTCTGATGGGTTACAAAAACAAAGACATTTTGATGTGCACAATCACCAGTTATTACTGCCAGCAGTCCTAGTCACGTTACTGGGATCATAGCTTTGCAAAGTACAAAACCTTTTTATTTACTTCTCTGGTAACTAAGCACAGCTGGGCTTTGTGTCCAGGTTATTCGCGGAGGTCCTTGGTTTTCTCTTCTTTTTAATTCAAGTATTTTGGTTGCTATTACAATGAAACCTTTGAACCTTCCCTGTTCTTCCAAGCATGGTTCTGAATAGTAACAGAAAAAGGTTTTTCCATATTGTTCCCTTATATTTAGACAGATTTGGAATTGGATCCTTTCTGGAGTAGCTGCAGTGCTGATGAAAAATACACCCTAAATTTGTTTTGTCTTAAAATATAAACTCTATGTTATCAATTTCATGAAACTAAAAGATATTGTTGCAGCATGTACACCCTTCTTCTGCAAAATCACTAATCCCTTCTATTTTTGTAGAGTTAAAATACTTTTTCTACCTGCTCCTCTTAGCTGTATCCTTTTGCAATACTGCAGTATTCCCACAATTCACTGATTTCTATAAGAAAATGTAATCGATATGTTAGTGTACATTGGAATCTTAACACTGACAACCAGTAGTTTCTGGAATTGATTTGAAAAAACTGTTCATGATTTCTACAGTACTTCAGCACTATTTCTTGTATTTTCAATTTTCACTTCCTTGAATTCTACTACCAGTGTCCAACTGATATACTAAGAGACTATTCGAAACTGTGCTTCAAAAGAAAACCCAAGGGTAAGCAGGAGGAAATCTGATCTAGTTCCTGCTATTTTTGTACCTGTCTATTTGACATTTTGAATAAGATCTCAGAACTGCCTTAACCAACCATAATAGCAAGGGGACATATGAATTGTCCTCCCAGCTTTGAAAATCCCATTCTAAAGCTGAAATGCTGAATGTTAGATTCAAATGATGATCTCTGCCTGTCTGCGAAGGCGATTCACAGTGTGTGAATAAATATGTTTTGGCAGTGTGATGAACAGAAGAGTTAAACAAAAGAACTAGGAGGATTTCAATAAGAAAATTAAGCGTCTCAAAGCAATACACCCTGTGCTCCATTTGAACAACGCAGCTGTCATTCCTCCCTATCGCTAACCCCAAAGTGAGGGGAAAAAAGCAAATAGTCAACAATGATAATGCATCATTACTGGGGAATGCAGTATAACTGCAGCCAGTCAGGTCCTCCTATTTTCAAATGCCATTGGTAAAACTTATGTCTCATCCTGACTGAGCTTTAAACGCAGATAAAAGAACATTCGTATTCAGGAATGCTCTCAAACACATAAATATTTAGCCTCACTTTGAAGTGTTCCCAGAGACTGAAAGTTAAGCAAACATTCACACTTTCTTCCTGAATAAGGGTAGATTTCTGATTCAGGATTTAAGACAGTCTAGCAATATAGGTAAAAGAAGCTGAATTTGCCAAAATCCCATAGGCACTATTTATCCTTGGCAACTGATCAGTGTATATTGGAAGTGACGTTTCTGCAGCTTTGGGATGCAGGAACATTTTTATTACTGTTACAGATCAACTTTAAGTGTAATATTGTTTTGTTAGTTTATGTAAATCAATCTGAAATGCTGAATGAATAAAAGGAATTCCAAAACGGATCGCTCATCTTTATTGGCTTTGAACTAGGGAGTATATGGGACCTTGCTGAAAATACTACATTATATTAAGTTGTAAGAAACATTGCCTAGACTCTGAGCAAGTCTCAGCACAAATTCTGGTAATTTTCCACCAAAAATGAGTCTCCAAAAAGAGATAAATACCGTACAGTGCTGAACATCTTCTCTAAAGAAATCATATCATATATGACCAAAGCCCCTTTCAATATCTTACAGATTTGATTTTGCTTCAGTTCACATCCAAAAGAAGTGCAGAAATCTGCTTCAAAGTACCCTCTTGGTAGAGAAAACATCATCTCTAAATGGTTGCTTATTTTTCTACAAAGCAACAGTAACAGCAGACTGCAGCTATGAGGCTACTATGAATTCTCTGTGCATTTTAACAGGTAAATTCTGCACTCTTTAATAGGCTCATTTGATGGAATACTCAAAGTTGCTGAAAACCCTTCTGGGGAAATGTGAAAATTGATAACACTGCTTCATAACACAGTACTTTAATACAACATCTCGATATTAACCATAAGGCTGAAAAAGATCTTTTACACTTTGTGGTGTTCAATTTTTTCCTATTGGAAATGACTCAGGAGATTTTTTGGAAACAATATGTAAATATAATTCCTTTCAGATTTCCTAGAATTTTGAAATCTTAACAGCAGAATACACAAACTATTTGCAAAGAAGTTTGCCACCAAAGATACCAGGCATTTTTCAGTTCCCTGATGAAGTAATCATAGCTGGTTTTCCAGAGTACCATTTAAACTCTAAGCACAGCTTCCCAAAACACTAACGCAGTTTGGACATTTTTGGGTTTTTTACTGCAAGGCATATGACAAGTTTTCCTTTGGTTTTACTTAAGCCTGTAGTTATCACATCATGAACACTGCTCCAATACCCAGCCTATAACCATGTATCACAATGTCAAAAGTCTTCGGTTAGCAAGTACAGGGAGGGAGAGGAACCCACTTATCACAAGGAAGGCAGGAAAGTATGAACCAATAGAAGTGATATGCAGCAGGATGAGTAGAATAAATAGATGCTAATAAATAAATAAAAATAATAATATGACCTTTAAAAGTAATGAGGAGATTCCCACAGTATTGGGTCTGTGTTGTCAATAAAACAGAGGTACATATTACATGGGGGAATACCCATTACATGTCCTCCTTCTTACACACTTGACGCTGAATTCAACAGGAATTTTTGGTATGCCAGTAGTGAAGACTTAGGCTGTAAACGTGACTGTGAGAAATAAAATGGTGATTCAGATTTTGGGTGTCAGCCGCAACAGGAGCACACAGTGTGTCCCAAGCAGGTAAAATACATGGCTTAGCGCTGCCCTAGTTCTGGATCATTAGGGATTTCCTCGGCATAAATCAAAGCAACCTAAATCGCATGCTCTCACCCCAGCTGCTAAGATACCAGAGTGGGAAAGCTGAGTCATTTGTACTCTGAGATAGCACCAAGTGCAGACTATGCCACCAAAGACTCCTCAAAACAGGGACCTTTATTCTTCAGGTGACAATTACAGCACAACAGGCAGAACTTGTCCACACAAAACATTCAGATCAACATCTGCAGATAAATAATCCATTCACATTAAGTAGCACTTATGCTTTCTTTGTATTTAAAGGGTATAAAGGCAGTTAAATAGTATTGTCAGTTTGTCTATACTGGGGCAGCATTTATGAAACACTGACATAAAAATGTGTCCAGGAAGAATTTTTCCTTCTAAATAATGCCCATCTTCCAAAACTGCATGGCAGTCAGGTACCCTCTTTTTATAGAATCATAGAATGATTTGGGTTGGAAAGGACCTTAAAGATTACTTTTGTCACATTGCTCCTAACAGTTCATGCTTTAAGGCTTTTCTTTCTCAAACAGTTGACTGAAAAAAACATGCCTATCGGAAAAAAGGAAAAGCAACAACAACCTGGCAGGATAGATTAAAATGTTGTCCAAGTTTGTAACTCTATTATCCTAACCATAAACCAGATTACATGATATTTTACTAGAACACTGACAATTCTAAAACCTATTAAAAATATGAACAAATCAATAAAGATAAAGCTGAATTATACATATAAGGAACATTTTCTTTATTGAACTTTTCTTATAGATCGGTCTGAAATAACATTGTTCTAGACATTTGCTTGGATGAGCTTATTGCTCAGTTTTAAAGTGATAACTATAGTAGTTTTGCATTATGTCCTTACCAACAGCAAACAAGCAGAAAAATTGCAAGACATTCAGATATAAACATATATGAAGTCTTCTGTAAATAGCTGCAGGGCTTTAATCACATTAGCAGCATGTTTATTATTTAAAAAGCCCTGCTAAAATGCAGCTGGGAAAAGGAAGACTGTCTTATTATAAACATTATCACTGGTAACTATGTTGAATTCCTGTAGTTACTTACATTTGGTACAACCTGTGTTACTTATTCAAACTGATAAAAAATCATGATCTTTTATATCTGCATGAAATGTAAACCTGAGAAACTGTAAAATTTAAAAAGATGTTTCAATGTTTACGAAAATATTTCTTTTCTACATGTAAATGCAGGATTAGCAGAATAAATTATAGTTTCAAACCATTGCAGCTCTTATCCCTGTCATCTTTGGTATCTCTGGCCAGGCTTAATTCTAAGTGAGCCTTAGCTTTCCTAACCTGATCAACACCTTCCAGGACAATGTCTCTGTGTTCTTCCCAGTCCACCTGTCCTCGCTTCCGCCTTCTATAACTTTTTTCCTTCTGAGTTTTCTCAGCAGCTTCTTACTCATCTTGGAGGCCTCCTGGCCTTCTTGCCCCATTTCCTTCTTATTAGGATGCAATGCTGCTGAGTTTGGAGCAAGTGACTCTTGAGTATCAACCAGCAACCCCAATGCCCTATAGGGCTTTATCCAATGGAACCTTACTAAGCAGATTCCTGAAGAGACCAAAGTCTGCTCTCTGGATGTCCAGGGCCATGAGCTTGCTGTGCTCCCTTCTCACTGCCCTGAGGATCTCAAACTTGACCATCCCATGATCGCTGTAGCCAAGGCTTCCCTGGAGCATCACATTCCCAACCAGCCCCTCCCTGTTGGTGAGCACAAGGTCAAGCATGGCCCCTATCCTTGCTGGCTCTTCCATCACTTGCAAGAGTAAGTTGTCTTCCACACAACTGAGGAACCTCCTGGATTGCTTGTGCCAGGCTGTACCATCCCTGCAACAGATGCTGGGGTGGTTGAAGTCCCCCATGAGGACGAGGGCTTGCGAGTGTGCTTCACTGTATTACATATACACCTAATTTTCCCAAAGAAATATACCATTACATATACAGATTTTTCATATAAAAAAAACAGGGCAATTCAGTTCTTTTTTTCTTTCACCCCTGGGACAACCTCTCACAAGAAGAATTGTCAGTGCCTTATTTATAATGGCAGATCTCAGGTTTGACTCTGGCAGCTTTTGATCTCTTGATGGCCCAACAGCTTTCAAATATAGAAGAAACTGATGGGGTTTTGGCATCCTGCAGTGTGCCTAAACCTCAAAAGCAAGTTTTAATCCCAGAAGTGAATTACTGAAGCAGTGTAAACAAAACACAAACATCACAAAATGATGAATATCTCAAATAAAATATCTTTGTCAGACAGATGACAGCTTCAGATCACTTGAAAAGCATTTGTAGAAACTCTGCAGTCTACAAACAAACTTCTGTTTTACAACCTAAAACTAAAAAAGTACATGAAAATAATGAATTATTAAAATGTCAAATATTCTTTTTCGACATGCATGCAAAAATTCAGATAGATCCATTCTTTTAAACATTTTGCCCTTGTAAAAAAAGATTCCTGCATGTTTCTACATCACAGAAATACATATAACTTCCTAGCTACAACACAACTGTCAGTAAACAGCATACATGAGCTTCATTGAAAACTGTCTTCAATGAAGGTCTCATATGTGATTTAATGAAAGAGAACAGAATAAATGAGAGACTTATCATGTGAAGAAGTAACTTTTGATAAGTATGTGACAATGACAGTTATTTTATCCCTAGAAACCTCTTCTTGGATAGACTACATTGATTAGGCAAGACCTCTAGACAGATGCAGAATACAACTGTCCTAGATTTTAAATGGGAGAATGTCTACCTTTTTTTTTTTTTTTTTCTCTATTAATATGTTTAACTCTTAGCAAAGCTTAAGGTTGGGTTTTTTTCCCTCTTGCAACAAGGGGAAGAGAAGGAGGAGTGGAAAAAGGAAGGGACCACACTATGTTGGTTGGTTTTTATTATTATAGTTTTAGCACAGAGATACAATAAAACCGGGTTGCCAATTTTCAGGTTTAAGTCCCTCAGTGCTGCTTTAAGGTTGTAGTGAATGTCATAAGATACTAGATCGATGCCTTAGTTTATTAGGCATCTTACATCTCTTTTTTTAAGCAAACTGGAAATGGAGATAAAATGTTGTAGACTAGTAGGCTTCATACTGTAAACTTTTTATACTGGCTATAACTACACTAACATAAAGATAGTTGCTATAATACCATTACTGGGAATCAAGGCACTTTGAAAATGTCTGTTCCTTATGTCAATTTATAGTGGAGTTAAATTAGCAATGAAGCACTGTACTAGTAACACATCCATTAATTAAAAAGGGAGGGGGGAAAAAGAGGCACAACAGAAACGTGAGAATACATTGGAAAATAATTCAAAGAGATTGGGGAATGACAGTAGAGGATTTTCCAGACTAATGAAATTCCTTGTTTCTAACCTTTAAATACCTGTGTGTACAGTACAAGGGCCCATTCTGGCTAAATCTGTGTTGTTAGGTTTACAAATAAAGCTGCTAAACCTTTTGCATTATTGATCAGCGATGGCATGCTTAGCCCACACATCCTATTTACATTTCATTTCTTTTACACTTCTAAGATATAACATGTCTTTTACAAAACAAGAGCTCTTTCCATTTAAACCCTGCAGTTTGTGTTCTTCATGCATTTTAATGGTTGTAAGCAATTTAGAAGGTTAGTCTTTGAATAGTAGATAAAACTGGCAATATTTATTGGTAAATAAATGTCTAATTATAATAATTTAGGAACATTTCCAATATCATGTTTTCTTCTAAATAAATAGCTTGAAAATTATCTCCTTTGTATACTGATGCTACTTAAATAAAAACTACGGAACAACTTACATCATTCTAATGTTATAATGAAGAGATTTTGCACCTATTCCAAACACAATGCAAAAACGTTTTAATTTAAAAATAAAGAATAAAAAAATGGGGATTCAAATATAGTCAATCCATTCCCATGCTCTGCACAGAGACAAATGAGCCCATCTTTCCAACGCTAGTAAAAGAGTGACCAGCACAGCCCCAAAGACAAATTGTGATGATGTGAGCCAGGTCTTGAAAAATTTCTCATTTCAAGACTCATTATGATCAATTCTGATTCCTTGTGTTTGTTCCTGACCTTCTGGAGCAAGAGGATGCAAAGACTAAATCCTCTTTAATAGCGGATGTGATACAAACCCGCCCACTTTCTGACCAGAATTATAATGTAAGTCTGTAAAAAAGAAAAGTTTTGAAACAGTTTCTAAATCTGCTCAGAGCATTCATACCACGAGGCAGTTTTAACATCAGTGTTTCTGAAACCAGAAAAGGAAAATCATCAGCCACTTCAAGCAGGTCCTGCTTTGACATCAGAAAGTCAATTCACTCAGCTTAGCAGCATTCAATTCTCAACAACATTTTGTTCTGGGTCTCTGTCAAGTTATTCTAGGCTGTGAAATTGTCAGGAATGATGGATGACTATCAGCCTTCTGCTATCTTCTTTGCTTCTCCTTAGAGATTTGCGGCTGCTGACTGCAAAGCAAATTCCTCTTTTCTTTTTCGCACAACACACCAAATGAACAACAGTAATTATGAGAAAGCCTACACTACAATTATTTTAGCACTTAACTTTGTATTGACATCTGTAAGAGACAGAGCTCTCTAGATTGATTAGCAATGATATAGCTTCCTGTCTTTCACTAATATTGCTGCAGTCATCCTTTACATACAATTTGCTCAAAAAAAATCCCACTGTTTTTCTCTCTTAATGTTTTAAATTACGAAGTGAGCCAATTACAGAAAATTTCTGATACTTTATGAATATTGGACATTATTATTGTGCCAGTGTTACAAACGATATAGTACTTGTACCATAATCAAAACTGACATAAGAGAATAATTTAAGGATATTAAATAGGATTTTGCTGGGAAGATCCTAAAGCTGTATTATTGTTGAAATCCTTACTTGAACAAATCCTGTTCTGTCAGCCAGTGGCAGCCCTGGTATATATAGGGGAAAATGTTACTGAAAGTAGCATTAAACTTATTTACACATTGACATTTAAGTCATTTACTAAAACTAAGTACAGGAAGAAACATCTAGTCTGGAAAAAGAACAAATTAGGGAGCCAAAATACAATAGTGAGAGAAAATAACATGGGACA
>JBCJKH010062385.1:6003-19546 GCA_039877255.1 Loriculus beryllinus
TTTCTTGTGTTACATCTCCTCAGAGCATAGCCTGGACATCCCTCCATTATTCTAATACCTATGAACACTAGCAACTAATTTTCTTTTTATGCTCCTTTATGTAATCTCATTTGTTGTGCTAGCCTATATAAAATGAAGCCACATTTTATCTTGGTATTGAAAAGACATAGACAAACAGATATCCAGGTGGAATCTGGTTGTCTGCTGCTTGTTTTCTTTACAAAGGAAGATAAAACAGTACATCAAATTCAGTCCTGTTTTAAATTCTGTGGGTTTCAACACATTTAAAATGAAAATATTTTTCTAGGTATGCTTACATTTAATACAACAGTAAATAGTGTCCTTGTAATCAGACTATTCTATAAGTGAAACAAATAATGAGTTTGGACCTTCTGCAGCTTGAAATACTGCTGAGATTGAATTAGCTTTCTTTTTAGTCTTTCCTTTGGAGAAATGAAGTGGTTAAACTACGCCTTTTTTGCAGTTTCCTTGGAGATTTCATGCTATATGCCATGTCATCTAGTTAAGGCTCAGGACAGTAATCTTGCACTTTACATAATATATGAGATCCCTGTTTGCCACTGAAATTCTGCAGTATGTCCATGTAGTTTGGAACAAATTAATATATAACCTAAAATGGATTTTAAGTTGCAAAAGTTTGTTGCTGCAGCACAAGTATATTTTTGTAATTCTTACTATATGTTGATATACTCTGTGCCTATACCAGCAAACATGTAAATTTTGTCTCATAATATAAATGCATTGAGAGTTCGTTCACTTTTGGAAGCGCTTGACTCAACAGCTTGCTGTTCAAGGACTTAGTGTTTTTCATCTAATCAGTCTTGAAAACTGGTTTTGTAGGTGACTGAGAGCATGTCTGCATCATTAACTGATAAATAATAATTGATAATACTTGCTTACAAGATTCTTGTCTATGTGATAACAAAGCTAAAGGTATTCCCTGGTCTTTCTTCAGTCATTTCACTGATCTTTGGAAAGGTTTATTATTGATATTATCTTGAGAATGCTGGAAAATTTGCTTAGTTTTCATAATGCACTGAACAAATAATAAACATTTCTTTTGAACCTAGGAAGGCTGTTCTTTTCATTTACTATGACAGTGGTTGTAACAACAGCCACAGAATATCACCAAGAGACTTGAATACAATTTTTGGTTTGTGCTATACTGTTAAAGCCAGTTAACTACAGTATTTTGAGTCTGAACTGGAAAAAAAGAAGGAAAGATAATAATTTCTATGGAAAATGATCAGGATCAAAATATGCTTAATAGATAATTGTAAATAATGGCATTTTTGGTTTATCTGCTGAAACAAAAACATGAGGGAAAATACTTGTCTTGCAGTAAACTGTTTTTAACAGAAAGCAAAACATTGACTGAAATATGTCTTTTAAATTAAAAATTGTTTAAATTCATTGCTAGTTCTTTTTTTTTTTTTTAATTAAATTCCACATGAGAATTAAATCGTTGCTTTAAAAATGTAAAAATAATGTTGAATTTAGAACATTGATAAGAAATAGATTGAGCCTTTAAAGGACTATTTCTCCCTTTTTTTTTGTCTGAATCTTTCTGAATCTGATCCATATTGCAAAACTATTTCAGAAGCCAGAAACTTGCTTTGCAAGATGACAAAATAATTCATCATAATGACATATTTTTCAGTTGTCACCTGTTTCCCTCATCTGATACTATTGAAAATACTCTGTTTCTTGCACTTTCATAACATTCTTGTTTCAGCCCCCTTCAGAACACATACCTCTAATTTACAGTAAATCCCCAGTCTTCAATCGGTGAATTTATGTTCCTTTGTTTTCCAAAGACCAACTCTGCCAGTGATTGTGTTTCTTTAAAGGAATACTATAGGAATCTTTCAGAAGCTCTATAAGCATATTCACAAGAATACTTTGATTGAAAGCAACTCCCTAACCATCCCGAAGTCTGATTTCCCATAGCCTCTTTAAATAATATTCAACTATCAACCCAGGAAAGTGAAGCAATATAACACTTTTTTCATGATAAGCCTTGTAAAAGTGCACATAGTTGTTCCTACAGGTCTTAAACTATACTGCATTTATATGCAATCCACTAGTAGCAGATAGGATATTTGTGGGATCAATAGAGCAGGTTATCTAACAGTTGATTATAAAAAGATATATCTTAAATAGTATCAAAACTTAAAAGAAACTGCATAACTCATTTCTTGTGATGCTGGTTTGGTTTGTTTCCACCTAACCTTTCTAATATCTGTAATGCAGAAAATTGATATGAAGATTTCATACTCAGTAAATTTTATATCTTTTCGGATTTAGTAACTGAAACCTTGCAATAAACACATCCTACCAAAAGACAATAAAATGTGATAAAAATTAGAGGCAAAGAAAAGCATTCCTATGTTTTGGAAGTATAAAAAAATGAAAGTTCCTCCTGCAATTACGAAAACAGTAAAAAAGAAACAGATATGCTGAAGAAAATGTGCTAGAAAACTTTAAATGATCTGTAGTCTAGATTTTGAAATCAGCTATAACTGGCACTTCATGACTACTCATAACTGAGTTTCAGCTATGATTCAGTCTGAGTTTCAACAAACAGTTCTTCAGCTCTTTGTTCCATCATTTAAAAAATCACTGAAAATCAGTTCAGGATAAACAATAGGCTTGAATACAGTAAATAGAATCTTAGAGTAGCTGAACCTGTAAGAGACTTCTAGAGACTGTCAGTCCACCACCTAAAGCAGAGTCTTGTAGAGTAGGTTGCTCAGAGCCATATCTGGGTGGGTTTTGAGTAACTCAAAGTATGGAAACTCTACAGCCCTTCTGAGCCGCTCTTACTGACTTTTTCTCAGTTGTTTAAGATTTCTGAGAAAATTTGGTTTGCTTCTTCCTCTCTTCAGAAATAACCAGAATTGTTTGTGCAGCAATAGAGTCAAGAATTTTATTCCTGCAGCCAAAGTCAAAAGGTTTTTCTATGAAATGGTTCTAGAAATAACAGGTAGGTAGTTTAAATGCCAGGAATTATTAGAGAGCTATTTAGATTTGAATTTTCAGCCATATATTTTTTGTTCTATAACTTGGATTAAAAACCTGACATTATTTAGACAAGCAAAACCGATTTTTTTTCTACTTTGGGTGTACAGCTGTAGGTTGTTCAGACAGCTTTGCTCGCAGAGTGAACGTTCTTGATGGAATCTGCAATTGGTACTCATTTTCCTGGGTAAAACTCCTTCTAAGCACTTATATAGAAAGATACGTCCTCAATCATGGAGCAGATAAGCACTCTCTTGCATCCCATACCTATTAAAGGGTATACTTAAATTAGTTGATGCCAGTAGCTTAACTTAAATATGTGCTCATTTGCCTGAGTAACAGATGTCTTCTTCAATCACAGCCTCTGAAAGTTTATTTTACATAAAGATTTTTTTGTATGTTTGAGAAGACAAATTCCTCTGTCTTTATCTGTTAAATTCATTAGCATATGTTTTCCTGAACTGCAAATTTTACCATCATTTGATTTAATTTATATAATTTATGTCACACCTAGTTGTGAGTATCAATCACGGCACAAAAATGGGGTATAAACTCACAAAATGTGTTGCTATTGAGCAGAATTTGTAACACCATAGAAGCAGGCCACTGATGATTCACCCATGCAAGAAATAATCTAGCTTTGGAAATATTCAATGTCTACAGTTTCTGTGAGTTAAATATTTCTTGAAGGAAACAAACTCTTTAAGTGGATAAACACATTCTGTATGCCTAGATGAGATGAAGCTAATTATCTACTGCAAGCTGGTACAAGCATAATCCTGATATTATTGGGTCTGACAGAGGTTACAGACATAGCAAGCACAAATTCACTTCTCTACTGCTGCCTTTGTCATTTTGCCACAGTGGTGGGATGCTAGAGCATATATTATCCCACGAGCTGGGCATATCTAAACCATTAGCAATTTGAGGACAGTTTGAGGTAAGTTGGAATGCTTCATCTGGAAACATCAGTGTTTGAGGAGAGCTGAAAAGGGAAAAGGTCGAATTGATGGCAGACTGAGTACTTAAGAGCTATATCTAGGATGGAAGTGAGAAGTTTTCCAGCAGCTAAGCTTTTCAGTTGGAGGAGAGGTAGTTACACAAAAGATGCTCAGAATGGCATGTGAGGATTTTCAGGCAGAATAAACTTACCAAACTCTCCTCCTCTGTGCACACAGCGGGAGATATAGGTTATGAGAGAAGAAAGGAAATTAGTTTGGAAAATTTGCTCTTTCTTCTTTACTAGAGAAATCCTTGTTTTCCATAACCTGAAATCTCTTGAATTCTATACTGGTTCCATTTCTCCATTAAAAATAAGAGCTTAAAATGAGTTAATTTAGAAATTTTTATTGTGACAAATATCTGCGCCGATGTGAAACTAGATTTCTAAATAAAAAGATGGGTCTCAAAATACTAACCAGGATATCACTGGCCGTCTGCTCCAGCTCTAATGGTAGTCCTGCTGCAGGCAAAGCCAATTCATCAAAAAGTGCTCTGTTCAGAGTCAAGCACAAGCTGCAAACAAGAAGAACTTGAAGGTTCAGGAAGTTAATGGCTAAATATGGTCATGGGCTTTGACACAGAGCAATTAGGATAATTCTCCACTGGTTTACCAGGATATGGTCCTTAGTGAGGTGCAGTAGGCAGGAACGTTTGTTTACACCCCTATTTTTCCAGCACCAGACCTTATACCTTTAACATAGTAAAGGTATGGGCCATGGGTGGGCATTCTGCATTCCTGCAAAAGGGATTTGCTATGATTATCCCTTCAAATTCCTGAGTTTATACCTAGCTACAATCCAGTGATATATCCCCAAATACAGAGAATACCTATATGGTGCTTTTCTAAGCAATGTCTTGGAAGAGGAGTTAGCATCTCTTGAGTTGGACTCTGTTAAACCTGGCCGTTACCTGTATATGATTTGGTGTATTTTCATGTTGCTAAATTCACTCCCCCATGTTGGCAGAGCTCAGGGCATACCCAATGTATCTATTGGTTGCTGAAACATGGGTATGTGTGTAAATATTTCCTTGTCTGTTCTTCTGGAAAGGTAGAATAAGTATTAGATGGCACTGGGTGGACTTTGTCTTTATCTCCACCACAAATAAGGGACATGCTAGCTGAAATAAACAGTGGGGCCTTTATGCTGTATCCTTTCTATCTGGCATTAAACCTGATTTAAAGCATCACCAGTCTCTAGTGAGATGGCTCAGCACATGGATGAAAAAGGGATCAGAAGTTAGATCCAACTTAAAGCCTTAGATATCTCTGTGGCTGATGTACCTTGTGTATAGCTTCAGATCATTTTCATTTTCACAAAAATTCAGCAATCTAAGCATCTTTGTACCAGAATTTGTCCTGTTGTGTCTAAACCACTTATCTCCTATAAGGAGGTTGCTCTGTAGCATCCTACAATGACTCTAAAGCTTCCAAGCCTGAAATTGCAAGGCAACTATTGCTTACTGAAGGAATGAAATTGCTATTCTATGCTAAATTTGCATGTAGGTTTCTAATATGAGAAAACAGTGTTTAACAGTCTTCTGATTATTTTAATTAAGGAATTGATGAAAAAAACTAACCTAGAAATGAGAACTTCACAGTTGGTTGCATAAAAGAAATTGCAAAATGCTCTCCTTTAATGCTATTCAGGATTGAGCATCATCAGAAACATTTCCCAGAGACCAGTCCTTGTGCTGCTTCTTTGCTCAAAGAACCCCTGGAAATTGTCAATAAATAAGATTCCTGTTTGCTGACATATAAGCTTCTACTTCTTGGCATGTCATTTTTCTGGAGCTTAGCTAAAAGAAAGCTCGTATTTGTGTGCCAGAAATTGGTTTTTGCCTATTGCTTTGTAAGACCATTGTGACAGACTGGCTTCATCAGTTGAGAAATAATGTCAGGTAGAAACTGGAATAACAGTCAGATTGGAATTATTAAAAAATAAATGTTTTCTTCCTAAGCTTTAACTGAAAAGGCCACTTGTCTTTTAGAAATACAAAAAAAAAAAAAAACAAACCAAAAAAAAACCACCAAAACAAGCTCTGAGAATAAAGTTTTGCCATAATATTTCTGGAAGAAACGAGATCCTCTGCCTTGGACAAACATAGGTAATTATTTCTGGGGAGAGTCAGACACCATTTTTCATTCGTTGACTTCACTGGCTGGTAAGTATGAATCAATACTCATTCCACACAGGGCAACTAAAGTATAATCATCCACAACAGTGGATCCACTAACCAGATTCAGTGTTGCTGTTCAGCTCATCTGGTTGTGAGCAAGTGAACAGTCCTGCTGACATAAGGGAGACTGCTACTATGCCTGCGAAAGAGAGGTTCACATTATGACTTCAGAGTAGTTGGCAATAGAGATGAAGAGACACAGTTCTTAATCAGGAAGTTGGAGTGGATGTACATGGTGGGATTCATTTTAACATAAGGTAGATGCCCATATCTGAACTGCTCATCCTGGGCTCCTCCTTCCCTGGAAGAAACAGGCACTTCTAGGGCACAATTCATGACTGCTTGTGTTATGTTGACCATGGTTGGCCATCATGTGCCTACCAAGCCATTCTTTCACTCCCTCTCCTAAGCAGGACAGGGGAGAAAATGAGATGAAAAATACATGAGTTGAGATAAAGACAATTTAATAAAGAAAAGCAAAGATCAGGTCTAGAACCAAAGCAAAACCAATTTGTTCTCTGCTTCCCATCAGCAGGAGATGTTCAGCCATTTCCTGGGATGTAGGGCATTGCTTTGGAAGACAAATGCCTTAGTAATGAATGACACACCTTCCTCCTCCTTTCTCCTAGCTTTACTGATAAGCAAGACATCATGTGGTATGGCAGATCCCTTGGATCTTGGTCCGAGAGTGCCTTTCTTGCTGTAGATTGCAGAATAGATGGCTAGTTTAGATGCAGACATCTACTTTCTATAAGGAACTGGACCTTAAACACCTGTTAAAAAGTCAGATATATTCCCCCATGCGCTTGATGCTGCTTATGGTATCTGAAGTAAATGTTGCTTCTGCAGAAGACTTCTTTTACCCCTTTTACCCTCTCTCAGAGTTTTCTACTCTATCATTTGGGATCTAGGAGTACTCTAGCTCAGCAGGCCTGCCCTAGATGTGATCAGTTTCCAAAAATGACTTTTATTAGCAGTTAGGAAGCAAGAAAAAGAAAAGTTTTGTGGTGCTTTGTAATCTGAAAAGTGTCACAGGTTTTTAACCTGTGAAAACACAAAATTACACTCTGCAGCTGCAAGTGCCTAAAGCAAGGGTGCAAGGACTTTTCCGTCTGCTGAACTTGGTGAAGGTTGATGCAATCACCATCTTCTGCAATTATCACTTGACAACAGCAGATTAATGCTTACAGTGGGTGCTATTAATGCATCCTTAACAAGATGAATACTCTTGCTAATGAATCCCAGTAGTCTCAAACATCAGAAGATGAAGGGTTCTGCGTGTACATGTGTGTGTGAAAGCAAAAGCAAAGCACCAGGGGTTATTACAGAGCTATTATAAACCCTCTGAAAGCTGTAAATCAAAGACAGCTAAAACAGCTTCCAGCTGTCTGTTTTCACTTCCTGGTCTTGCAAGTCTGGAAGTTCTTTTAGTAGTGGGTGTTCAGTATGACTGACCTGCATAAAGTTTAGTTTCTGACTCAACACATTGAAGACACTGACATTGTAGAGGAGCACAGCAGCAGAGGACAATGGAATTGTCATTACTAGTAACAGGATATAGACTGCAAGGATTCCTCCTAGCCTAAGCATTTGTCTTAACCTCTTTTCTTTACCTCTTTTGCATGTTGGTTCAGCAAGCACTTGGGTTCTAAAGTCTCACATCAAATACGTTGAGTTGACTACAGATTAACCAGACACCTTTATGCTCAGCTCACAGTCTCAGTCAGGGATTTGTTCTATCTTGTTCAGCTGAAGTGTATGATCATGGTTTACCATGGTAAAACTTGGCCTTCCTGTATGCAGAAAACTCCAGCCAATGACCATGAGTAAACAACAGTGACCATGAGTAAGCATGTTATCTTGTGGAATAACAGCAGTGTAAGATTTACTTCATGTGAACCCCAAAATAGAGAAGGATCAGAAGAACAAAATAGCACCCTCAACATCAGCTGTCTTGTGATGGAAGCCTGAGACATTGGGGCAACTCTTGCTTAAAGAAAACAGGTCTACGCTCCCTGAAATCCAGGGTTTACAAGAGAGATATAAAAATACTGTCTGAGAGGAACCGATCTAGAATGGAATGGTCCACACATTAATATTTTAGCTACATTATTAATTTTTCCACCCACACATTAATAGTTTAGCTACATCATTATTCTCTCCTCCCACACATTAGTATTTTAGCTGCATTGTTAATTCCTCCTTTTATTTCCATTGAATGATGTGCAAGTATCTCTTTAACTGGACTGGTAACTAATTTTATCTTAGCTAGGCTAATTCTTTACTGCTGTCATCACCTTTTTAATGCAGCAAAATATTGTTTGAAAATAGGAAGAATGCTGATGTGTGAAAAACAAAAATAGACTAAAAAGGAGAGGAAAGCAGGGAACTGCTCCCTGCACATCCTTACACAGGGTTCTTGGCCAAGAAAATGAAAATGTGGGACTGCTGCTCATGGAAAGGGTGTTTGTTACCACCATGTTCTGGTGAATGAGGAGCAGTTGAAAGTTTCATAAAGGCTGGGGATGTCTGTCACCACCTGTCTGTGAAATGAGTAATATATACCTATGGGAAGATTTCGTTTACATTACCTTCCTGCATACAAGTCTCATGGGGGTTCTATATGAGTCTCCAAGGGTCTCCAACTGAAAGAAAAATGAGCTAGAAGAGAGTTAATGCCTTTTCTAAAATGATGTATCTGCTAAAGAAGAACTTCTTTTCCTTATTCGTGCTCTCAGCAAAGGCTTTGCTACAAGAGATTTCAACATACTGCTTGCAAGACAGCTCTTGGATGTGCTTTTGATGGGAATCTCCCCTTTGTCCTTACATGCCATGCTTTGATTCACGTGGTAAAATGGTCTCTCAGTGAATGAACTAGTTATTTTTCTGGATTAAACTAAGCTAATAAACTACACACACTGAATGCACTCTTAATGCATTCCAGTCACTAATGAGTCTCTAATCTGGGAATATACTACAGTTATGAAGTAACACTCCCCTGAGCTTGTATAGTGCACGTATCAGATCATCACCATCAGCTATTTTGCTTTACAGATATGCTCTTATTACACTGCAAGAATTGCTAATGTAGAGATCACCTTAAAAGGTCAGGTCTTGGTAATGGATGAGCCTGAATTCTCTATGATCTAGAGATGGACAAAATGGAATTGCCTACTGTACCTGAGAGCTAAAAGAAAAGCACGTCCCTCGTCCCAGACAGCTCCAGAAGGATGCAGATACTTTCCTGGCATCTTGTAGCAGCAGAAAAGTGAGTGGAATAAAAGGGACCACTGGGCAGGCTTGAAGGAAGCTTAATTTGTAGTATAAGTTTTAGCATCTTTGGGATTATTTTTATTTTTTAAGAGAAAAAGGAAAAGGAAAATTAAAAACCTTGCATGTTGAAAGACAGAGGAAATGTTACTGACTTGACATTACTTAAGCATTTGAGTAAGCTAGTAAAATCTAACTATGCTTGGGGTGAAGGTAGCAGATAAAGACAAAGACCCCAAAGGGACAGATATGATGAGATCAATGAGCACTGCAGTGCAGCTGGCTTGGACATGGGGCAGCTTTTTCTAGACACCTTTTCATTCATTAGATTTTCCTTTTGTGGATACTTGCATCTGTCATATTTAGGCAGGCAAGTGAGGAAGTTCTTGCTTTTCACTTACCTACAGAAGGCATTACCCAGATCTGACTCCTGATCAATGTAGAAGTGACTCTGCCTTCCAACACAGACAGAAAAGCTCCCCTGCTTCCCACCACTTGATATTACTTTCAGTTGTCCCTCTCTCTGGCATCTCATTCCTTGTCAGTCTTATGTCTCTGATGCTCTGAATGGCTGCACTTCCAATCAAACCACCTTTGGATTCTTGCTTCTGTAGCTGTTGCAACAAGCTTAAAGAAACTGAAATCAAACTTCTGGCAGTTTTCCTCTTGGCAGTAGAAGGAGATTTTTGAAGGAAACATAAAACTTGGCAGCCTTCGTTTTAACTGCCCTTCATTTTACCTCTGCCACCCAACTAACTTCCTGCTATGTCTACAGGAAGACATGGGCTTCCTAGGGCAGGAACAACTCCTGGTTCCTACAGAACTGCATACCTTCAAACAGATGAGACTACAGAAAAAACAGCTTTGAAACCATCCAGCAGGCTTAGACTATTCCTTCTGATGACTGTAAGGGTGAAATAATAATAACTGATTACAAGAAACTCCTACTTATTTATATTTACAGTTGAATGCAGATGGTGGTCCTTATGGTGTGCAAGTGCTGAAGCATCTATATATCATCTTGCCTCCAATCCACCTCCAATCTTTCCTACCACATCCAATTATCTTCAGAGGCAGCATTTTTCCTTGTTATGGGAGTAAGGCTTTAAGCATTTTATATAGATTTCTTTTTAAATATCATTATGTCTCAATCTGTCAGTAAATTCAGGATAAAAATACCTACAACAAGCTTCATTCAAGGATACAATTTCTTTGCTAAAATAGATGTCATTCATCATAACAATACACTCTAGAAATAGGAATCCCATTGTGACATTGTGGTGCATTAGTACATTAAATTACTACCTTTTGCATGAAACGATCGCTGATGCAAAGCGGTAAATAGCTGATATTATAGCACAAAATATCTTCCTGTATTTCATGGAGTCCCAGACTGGTTTGGGTTGGAAAGGACCTTAAAGCTCATCCAGTTCCAACCTCCTGCCATGGGCAGGGACATACTCCATTCTACCAGGTTGTTCCAAGACCCGTCCAACCTGCCCCAGGTATGGGGCAGCCACAGTTTGTCTGGGTACCCTGTGTCAATGCCTCAACACCCTTACAATAAAGAAGTTCTTCCTAATGTCTAATCTAAATCTCCCCTCTGTCAGGTTAAAGTCATTCCCCCTTGTCTTGTCACTACAAACCCTTGTAAAAAGTCCCTCTTCAGATTTCTCATTGGCTCCCTTCAATAATTGGCAGACTGTTACAAGGTCTCCCCAGAGCCTTCTCTTCTCCAGGCTGAACAACCCCAGCTCTTCTAGCCTATCTTCATAGTAGAGGCGCTCCAGCCTCCTCATCATCTTCGTGGCCTCCTCTGGACTTGCTCTAACAGGTCCACATCCTTCTCATGTTCAGGCCTGAAAGCTGGATACAGGGCTGTAAAATCACCTCTGTTTACTTGCTGGTCACTGTTCTTTTGATGCAGCTTGTAGCAGAGACCTCCACTGTAATGTTACCTATCCCTGCCCTCTTTTAAGCCTGATGAAAAGTTCTTGGTCAGTTCCTCATCCATGCACTCCAGCTGGTCATTGACATAGAGGGTGACACCCCATCTTTGTCTTCGCTGCCTGTCCTTCCTGAAAAGCGGTATCCTTCCATTCCAGCACTCCAGTCCTAGGAACCATTCTATGACATCTCCCTAGTGCCAGTAAAATCATAGCCCTGCAGGCATGCACAGGTCTAACACCTTTTATTTATTCTCCATGCTATGTTTGTTTGCATAAAAGCGTTTAAGCTGGGCCTCTAATGAAGCCAATTTACTGTCTGGAGTAGCTGGAATTCCTTTGTGCTGCTCTTCAGGTGCTCTTCTCCTCACCTTTGAGCCCTCTCCAGGCTTTGGGCTTTTCTTGCTGGCACTGGCATCCAACTGATAGTCTTCACAAGCCTATGACCAAAGATGCTCTTCTTCTTCTCTGACAGATGGACCCCATCACCCCATTAGACCAGATTTGTCAAAACAAGTCCAGTGTTTAGGTAGCCAATCTCCTGGCTGTGTCACCAGATCTGTAACCATTTATTGATTCACCAGATGTGACTAAGTCATACAATCATATAGTGGTTTGTGTTGGAAAGGACTTGAAGATCATCTAGTTTCAACCCCACTGCCATATGCAGGGACACCTCACAGTGGACTGCATTGCCCAAGGCTTTGTCCAACCTGGCTTTGCACACTGCCTCGGATGGAGCATTTACCACTGCTTTGAGCAACCTGCTCCAGTGCCTCACCCCCTTCTTGCCTCTTTCTGCACTGACTTATGTTGCTGTGACATATTCTCACTGCTCTCTTTGGCTGCAATTGCTGCTATGCACAGCTTTTTTTCTCCTTCTTAACTATGTTCTTCCAGAGGCAGTACCACCATCACTGATGGGCTGAACCTTGACCACTGGTGGGTCCATTCGGAGCCATATGCATTGGCCCTGTTGGACATGGAGGAAGCTTCTACCAGCATCTCACAGAAACTGCCCCTGTAGCCCTCCACTTCCAAAACCTTGTAATACTAACTCAGTACAGAAGGTAAACATTAGGGAATCACAAGGATTTTGAAGATCTTATATAGATCTGTGTGAAGCACATAAATGCTCATTCTCCACAAAGGTGCAGTCATCACCAGGCTAATGTTTGGCCAAAAGCCCGCTACCAGATGGGTAAGAAAATTCATCTCCTGGAAGGTTATCAGCTCTTCCTCTGCTTTTTTAGACTGTATTTCAAAGTAATTCTCTTTAACAGCTTGTTGCCTGATTATTTCTATCCAATCTAGAGGAACTCTGAAAAGACCATGGCCACTGCATGGGTGGGGAAGGACCAGGGAACAGCATAGAAAAGACCTTCCACCACCCTTCTGCCTCCTTAGCAGCAGTCTGAGGTAAGTGAAAGCCCAAAGGTTTCTTGCTAACCCTCTGGTGCAAACCTACAAATGCCTTTAGTATAAGGACAGAGATGCAGGAGAGCTTTCATCTGTGTCCAGATCCCTCCTAATCCATCGCTAGAGGACCTGGATGCAGGAGTCACACTGACACGTTTGCTCTCTGCAACCTAAGAAAAGTAATTTGATTCTTGATTTCATCTCCTTCTTTCTAAACAACAGTGCTAAAATTAACCTCCTCATCTTTACGCTGGGTTTAGTGCATTAGTAGCTGTCAAACTTCTGTAGAAATGAAAGAGGTTATTTAAGGGTATGTCTCTCTGGCATAGTACAGCACAGTGTAAAATATGTATTAAGGAGAGTGTAATTAGGCTTGTGCTCTACCTTAATAACAAGCTCATGAGGAACATGGGGAGTGCCAGCCAAAAGGGAGCTTGTCCTGGGTTTAGCTTCTTAGTAGCTGGTGCAAATGTGTTTTGACTTTCAGCCTGGGAACAGAGCTGATCATACTGAGGTTTACTCTGACCAAGGACTTTGTGAGCCTCATACTCTGACAGGGAGGAGGGGAGGCCGGGAGGAAGCAAGGACAGGACACCTGACCCAAACTGACCAAGGAGGTATTCCATACCATAGCACGTCATGCCCAGGATGTAACTGAGAGTTACCTGGAAGGGCTAGCGCTCTGG
>JBCJKH010062397.1:0-13718 GCA_039877255.1 Loriculus beryllinus
ACTGCCCATGTTCTCTCACTCTGAAGGTAGCCATGGTGAAACTGGTAATAGAGAACTGTCCTGCTCCTTTTAAACTCCTGTTGTATATCTTTTGCCATGTTGCCTTTTATGTACCTACCCACACTACAAGCAGGGTAGTATGACTGGCTTCTCTCAGCTCCAGCCTATTTTCCTTACCATAGTCACTACCCAAAGTACAGTCGTTAGCATTAATAACTGCTGTACTGGATCTGGTAGCTGTTCCTTGAGATGTAATTACGTAAGACGATGGTAGATTTCTCGCCTTGCTAACCCAGCAAATCCTGCACAGATGTTCATATTGGCACAGGAGAGACAAGAATATATTGCCAGCAACACTGGGGGATAGGACTTCCTTTTTAAATGGTGGCTATCCACTGTATCAGTCAAAGTGAATCTGGAACCACAAGGGCACAAGGAACTCAAGGGGACAATCAGTGGTGTGGCAGAGAGGCAAAAGTGGGGCAGCTTCACCACAAAAGCCATCATCTTGTGAAACTGCAACTTAGGGGTGTTACTAGTGCAAGTCATATAAAAATACTGACAATCATGGCAATTTTCATAGCAGCCTTACAATAGCAACCTGATTTTACATGTAAGGGTGTTGTAAGCAGGTTTTCCTAGTGTTCATACCAATTCTGTTTGGGTCAATTTAATGGAACATTATTGCTACAGCAGGAAAAGTGAAACTTTCCAAAATGCCAGAAGTCACAATCTCTGACATCTATCAGGAGAGAAGCAAAACAGCTTCTCAGCAGCAACAATGTGGTGCTACCTGGTGTACTTGGATTTGATTTCCTCTGTAAAGTTGAGTCAGAAGCGTCCTCTGGGCTTGCCTCCACCATTCATCTTTGTGTGTCAGCTCATGCAGCACTTCCAAAGCCTTGGCGAGATGCCATCACCCTCAGAGATGCTGTAGAGCTGCAGTGGATAAAAATAACTTATTACTTAACAGCTGACACTGGTTGCAGTCACTGCAGATGAGTTGCAAATAATTTCTCTGCAAAATCTGCTCACCTCCAGAAGAAATGTGTTCAAGCCTTCAGTGTCTAGCTAAAATTACCTGCCACTCCTTTCTGGTAGTCATTTCTGCCTTCACGACATTATTACATGACTGGCATCCCCATGACTAGTGCTTGTACACTGGAAGTCAATAATTATGTTCCCAAGTGAAGGAAAGATCACAGGAAGCAGCCTTGTTTCTAAGCTTCAACTTCTCTGGCGTATATTTATCCATTTTCAACCTGAAATAGTGGGGCTGGAATGAGCCTGGGCACCTCTGCCAAAAGCAAGCACCATGGTGGTGACCTAGCCTGTCCCAGACCCTGCTGGGTGGCTCTAGTACAGCTGGCAGGAGCATGGTGATGGGCTGCATGCACTAAAATGTAGAGGGAGGACAGCTCAGCCTTGCCACCCTGGGTGATGCAGCTGTCAGATGGCTGGATGCTACTGATGTCACTGTGACAACATTGGAAGGGAAAAGCTTTGTGCATTTTGCTGCGCAAATTAGAGTTTTGCCAACCCAGGAGCTCTATGTCATCTGCTGCAGCCAAGAAGGTTGTTTTGGTTGGTGTATGGTGTGGCATCAACAGCACTCACATTCCCTGGCAGGAGCTCAAGGAGCATTTCCAGCAACTTCCAATTACAGCATTAATTACAAAAGACTGTAAGTTCTCCAGTAGAGGCCCTGAGCTTCCTTTGCATGCAACTAGCAAAGACTTTCTTGTCCATGCAGGTAGAGCTCTCTTCAGAATATCATCAGCATGTTTATACATCACCCATCATTGTCAACTTCCCTTAAACAATGAGACATTAAAACATTGTGCATGCAGAGCGCATGCCTTTCAAAAAGAAAGCGCCATGTTGAGTGAACTGCCAGTCTGGAGGTGTTGAAAGGATATTATAATGTTAATTTTGATGATCAGTGGCTTCTTTCTACTTCTGTTCCATACTAGCCTTTTATGTGATAACCTCTAGAACTGACACATAATACTGACACAGTAACACCTTAACGAGAAGCATCAGTTGCCTTAACTAGCTTGCAGATTGCAGCACTAACTGGCAAAAATTAGTAGATTGTCTCCAAGCAATATTTCTGCCTCACTGTGGGAAGCTTATGGCAAGAAATGCCCATGGTGGCATGGAGCTAGACTTTCCTTTCACTGGTCAAAAAGATGATTATTTTGCTGCTCTACTAATGATGTGATTGCTGACCCACATCTGATTATAAGAAGTTCTGAATACTAAGTGACCTGAATTTCCTCTCGCTGTCTTCAATTTGCATACCTGAAGACTTGAAGACAAAATCAAGTACTTATGGTAGGATATATCTCACCAGTCTTCTATCTTCTATGGTGAAGGCCATAGTTAACCATCCTATCAGAGGAGTAAAAGGCACTTTCAGAAGGCCTCATCCTGAGATTCCTATCTAGTCCTCTAAACTGGCTTCATAGAAAACCTGTGTGATGGGTCATTAACTAGACACTTAAGTTTTTTCACCCTTACTGGTTTGACTGTGTGTTGTGGTTTAAACCCAGTTTCTACTCCCGTCCCTCTTTCTTTCCCCCCCCCCCCCCTTCCTCCCCATCCCACGGGTTGAAATAAGAACAGCCCAGTAACTAAGGTACAACACAAATCACTACTGCTGCCACCAATAATAATAATGATAAGAAAAATAACAAGGGAAGAAAGTACGATACCACCCACCGGAAACGAGCCAGAACCGGGAAGTGTGTCTCCTTCCGGGTCCCCCTGAGTTACCTCCTGGGCATGACGTGCTGTGGTATGGAATACCTCTGTGGTCAGTTTGGGTCAGGTGTCCTGTCCCTGCTTCCTCCTGGCTTCCCCTCCTTCCCGGCAGAGCATGAGACTCACAAAGTCCTTGGCCAAAGTAAATATCAATATTATCAGCATTGTTCCCAGGCCAAGTCAAAACACAACTACACCAGCCACCAGAAAGGAGAAAAACTGACTGCCACTGCTGAACCCAGTACAATGACCTTCTGTTTGATAAATAAAACCTTATACACAATAATTAGATTTAAAATTTTGGGCTAGGAGAAGAAATGGACCTTTTCTGTCTGCACCTTTGTGCAGCAGGTCAGATAATAGAATTATAATCCTGAATGAGGATATTTAGGTACTGTTGTAATAGATGTTTTGTTGGAAGGTTGATGTAAGCTTTTCTTAACTGGTATGAATATATATTATAAATGTCTGCTACTTAAATAATAAATCTTATGTGCACAACCTGACAGTTTCTACAAGAAAGGTTTTTACATTGACAGACAAACCCTTGCTATTACTTAATATTTTCTCTCGTTGATAATTGTTCTAAAGGTAACACCTCCCACTTGCACAACTCAAAATATGCAAATTGTTCAAATTATTTTAATAGAAAAAACATAAATCCTTAATGTATTTAATTTGACAATTATCAACACAATATAAATATGAACACATGTAAACATACATAATTATAAACATGTACATAGTGAAACTTTCAGAATATTTTTCTAACTCTTTATATGTATATAAAATCTTAATTGGCTTTTTGGAAGGATCATTTGATTTTGTAAGATACTGTGTTTTAAATCACAAAGATTTTCCATAGATCTGACTTGTACCTTCTCCTTTTTTCTTTACATTATTTTGGCCACAAAGTCATCAAGGATAATTGAACAACATATTCAGTAATCTTATAGTTCTGCTTTGAAAATATGAGTCAAGTTATTCTAGTGAAGAATTTCTTATGAGAGTGTGCCTCAGAGGATATGCAAAAGGCTTACTCCTTTCTACAGGAGCAAAAGTGCTGAATCATGCTTGAATATTCTATTAATATTCACTAAAACATTAATTTATGTTCTAAATTATTTTGATGTTTTATGTTTTAAGCAATTCAAAGCAATATTAAGTCATCTTGCCTTTTCTAGTATAGTTGTTCTTCACTTGCAGATGTCCCCCAGTGCAGAACAAAACTGAATACCAAATTAGAAAAAGAAAATAACTTCTCCAATATGACATTTTGTGCTTGATATCATTTTCAGTCTTCTGTCTGATTGACTGTAACTTTGGCTTTACTAAAATGCACTTTTTCAAATGCAACACACTACTAAATGGGCCATGCCAATCATACCACTGTGAGTGTTTGTAACTGTATTATTTTATGACATTTATAAACTTTATGAACAATTACTTTTTACCTTTCATATTCTTGAACAGTACTGAGACAAGAAGAGATATCTGCAGGATTTCTTTAAAAATAATAGCATAGGTTGTTGCTTCTGTATTTTAAAGAAAACCAAATCCTTTCTGTATAATTATTTATATATATATATTAAAATATTGAATCAATAGTTTTATTTTCATCAAACACACTTTTAATATGCATGACCAGCAGCTCAAGGGAATTGATTCTCCCCCTCTATTCCACTCTTCTGAGATCCCATGTGAAGTACTGCGTTCAGCTCTAGGGTTCCCAGCATAAGAAGGATGTGGTCCTGTTGGAGTGAGTCCAGAGAGGGGCCACAAAGATGAGGTTGGAGCACCTCTCATTTGAAGACAGGCTGAGAAAGCTGGGCTTGTTCAGCCTAGAGTATAGACGGCTCTGCGGAGACCTTACAAGAATCTTCCAGTACCTAACGGGAGCCTACAGGAGACCTGGAGAGAGATTTCTTATAAGGGCGTTCAGGCTTAGGACAAGGGGACAAGGTAAACGGAAACAGGGGAGATTTAGATTAGGCATTATGAATTTGCTCTTTCCTGTGAGGGTGATGCAGCACTGGCACAGGTTGCCCAGAGAAGTTGTGACTGCCCTATCCCTTGAAGTGGTCAAGGCCAGGCTGAATGGGGCTTTGCACAACCTGGTCTAGTAGATGTCCCTACCCACGGCAGAGGGATTGGAGCTAGATAATCTTTAAGGTCCCTTCCAACCCAAGCCATTCTATGATTTTATAAAATGTATGATAAAAGCTACTATTTGTTTACTTTTTCTAGTTTGTCATTAGTAATACTTCTGTACTTTATATTTTTATTGATTCTGCTGATTTATATGTGATTTTACCTAGGATCACCATGAGGCTAACTGAGACAGACTTAGTTATTTATCTCATTTATTTTTAAAAATATTGGTAAACTATTTTCTTTTTTTTTTTTTTTTGTAGTCCCCTGGAATCTTCCTCAGAATTCTGAGACTGATTAGTAATAATGATTGATAATTGAGGTTAATTATTTAGAAGAGTCCTTGAATAATAAATAAAATCCTTAAATTAGCCAATCCTCACAAACCAGCTGTCATCTAACAGATCTCTAACAAGTGAAACAAAAATAATTTCTTGTCACTCTAAATTAGTTATGTAATTTTGCTTCCAACAATAGAAACACGTACAGAAAGTTTTCTATAATTTGCAAGCAATTTTTTTAATTAAATTATTTCCTATATGACACTGTTAAAATTTGTTTCATACTGGAATATTTAAATGTTTTGTTGCATTGCCTCTCAGGAGGATGTATTGAATTTCTTTTTCTTTTGTGTGTGATTTGGGTGTAGGTGCAAAGGTGTTGGCAGCAAGGAGGCCATAGGAACTGCCCCATGCTGGACACAATTGATTCCAGCCAATTTCCACAGACCACCGCAGGATATAGCTAAACCCATAAGCCAAGCTGGTGGAGCTTCTAGTAAAACACACTTAGAAAAGGCAAAACCACTGCACTGGAATTGTAGTGGTGGAGGTAGTAGTAGTAAAAGTAATGGTGATAATGGAGAGGAGGAAGAAGAAGGAAAGGAGAAGGAAGAAAGCAGGGAAGAGGTCAGGTACTCCAGGTGATCCAGCAGATATCCAAAGATTGAAACTTGTGGAGGAGCCCATGCTTAGAGAGATGGATACTCCCCGAAGAAACTGTGGCCCGTGGGCAGCCCACACTTGAGCAGATTTTTTCCTGAAGGACTGAAGCCTGTGGAGAGGAGCCACACTAGAGTGGGGGAAAAGTGTGAGGAAGAAGAAGCAGTAGACAGAAGCCATTATGTACTGATTGTAACCCTCCACCTCCCATCCCCACTATATTGTTTGTGAGCAGCATCCTAGAGTTGGCGATGAAGGAACAAATTGAGTTTGGAAAAGTGGGGGCAGAAAGATATTTTTGTGTTTGCCTTTTTGTTTCTTACTACCCAAATCTATTTTAATTGGCTATAAATTTATTTTCTCCAAGTCGAGTCTGTTTTGTCTGTGACAGTAATTGGCAAGTGTTCTCCCTGTCCTTATCTTGACAATATTTCTTGTTTCTCTTTTTTTCTGTTTTCTCCCATCCTTCTGAGAGGAAAGTGAATGAGCAGCTGGGTCCAACTCTTTGATGAGGTTAGCCCACCACAGTATGTCATCTCAGGAAAATGGATTCCACCGTAAAACCTATGCATGCTCTTTGTTTAGATTTCAAGGTCTTGACTGAAATAGTTCCAGTATATGCTTTCTGTTTTCCAGTATCAGAGAAGAAATATGATATATAAAGTTTAAAGGCTGGATTATTAAAACAATTTGCAGTGAAAAGAAGACAAATATAAAAACCTTAAAGGTTATGTTCCAAACCAATATCTATTGAGCAGAGTAAGCGAGATGATACAAAGATGCAGACTCCTGCAATTAAGGTGCAGGGGGGAGGTGGAGAAAAGTTATTTTTAGTACATGATAGCATAAACCTTGATCTTTATTTTGACAACTGAATACTGAATGTGTTTCCAAGTGGTCCTTTGTGAAGTTAGCACACGGGCAATTTGCCATGCAAGAGTGCGTAGTTCAGCTAAACTTGACTGAAATGTGTCTACACCATTAATAAAATTATTATCTTCTACATTCAGAAGTTTTCAGTCAAGGCAAGAGGAATGATGATATTTTTCTATTATTGTTTTAGATTTTTATTTTAGGAATATACCCTGCAAGGCATCTCCTGAGTCATTGCACCACTTCTCGATGTTCCAGATGAATCTTAAAATGCCCTAGAAATTAAGCAAATTCCATCTTGAAACTACACAGACTATTTTTCCTACTACTTCCACGTAAAATTAGAAACTTGTTTAGGATTACCGCATTAAACTAATGGTTTCTCTGTTTCAACAACATTTTTCAGATTTAGAGTCTTAGGGTACTAGAAACACTTCAATTACATGCAACTCTACTCCTTTGTGTTACTATTAATTTAAAACTCCTCAACCACAGTAATAGCTAAATTATGATTGCTTACCACCTAACTGATACCCAGCCCATCCCCAAGCAGTGACTGGTCCATTCCAGGTAAATCCCCTCAGTTTAAATACCGAGCATGACATGCTGTGGTATGGAGTATCCTTTTGGCTAGTTCTGGTTAGGTGTTCTGCCTCTTGTGCCCTTCCTGACTGGCAGAGCATGAGACTGAAAAGTCCTTGATCAGGGTAAGCGCTACTTAGAAACAACTAAAACATCAGTGTGTTTTCAGCATTGTTCTCAGACTAAATCCAAAACACAGCACTGCAACAGCTACTTGGAAGAAAATGAACTCTATCCCAGCTGAAACCAGGACAAGACTTCATCTACTTTTTTTTTTTCTGTTTTAAATGTGAGTTACAAAACTGCGTGAAATTTTTGACAGCTAATACAATGCATGTCAATGTTCAAATTTAAAACATAAGAAATCCCAATCAGGTAGTAAATAAGTAAATAGGAATGTAATGTTTACCTTCCAAATAAGACATACATTATTATGTGTAAGATATAAATTTCAAACATTCATGTACTTTTTTCTTAATGAAGCTAAAATGTAGAGTGTGAAATATAGCAAAAACAGTGAGGGAAAATAATGTAATTCTTGTGCACTGAGTGCAAATAAAATATAGATGAATAGGACTACAAAAAATAGAACTATAGACATTGCACTGTAAATAAAACCTAGAAGTATGAGTTTAATGGTTTAAAATTTATTTTTAGATTTAAAGTGGGATGGAGCTACCCAAAACTGACATTGAAAATTATGAAAACCTAGAATTGAAACTGATCTTAACCTGGGAATTTAACCTAATTTTTATGATTTAGGTGCAACACTAAGTTTGAACAGGCTTCTGTTAAAACTTGGAACTGAAAAAGGGCAAAGATGTAGGAGGACCTAACAGTACTGAGTAATTTAATGATATAAACCAAATTAATTACATATAAAGCTGCTGTAAAGCTGTAAGAACCCATGACTTGGTAAAAATGTAGAACCCTGGAAGCAAAGTGGGTCATGATATAGTGCACACACAGAAGGTGTTTAAATGTAGCAATTTAATCTTATAATCTCGTAATCAAGATGTAAATAACATATCAAAATTATCAGTATTTAAGAAAACCATAAGTTCACACCTGTGATTTATTACTGAGTTGGGTTATTTGTGATGCTTATGTGTTTCTTCATAATGTTGTGGGTTTTTTTTTTTCCCTAGTTCCTTCCATTCACACAAAGCTATATATAGACCGGATGATATTTTGTGAGGAAATTTTGTCAAGAGAATTGCTAAAAGCATAAGGAACCTATTAGATGTAGTTTTCAGTAATTTAAATTTCTAATATTTGATTTTAAAATGATGAAACATCCAATAACCCAAATGACCCAACACAAACATATCCATGGAATAAATTATTTAAAATGAAAGCATAAAAATTATTTGTTCAGCTGCTCTAGTGACTGGAAGGTTAAGAACAAAAGCTATTATTGTTCAGTGTATTTTTTCACAGGAAATAGACAGTGGCAAACATACAGTAGTTCAACACATGAGATCAGAGACATGGTTTTTATGGTAAACCAAATCCAGATGTTGGAAGGGCTCAAGACCTTTAGAGAAATTATTAGTTATGTTTGCCTTTGAAAGCAAAGAAAGTTTACAGAGTCATGTACCTGATTAAGAAAAAGACAGGTTACAAAAGCTGAGTATTAACTTATTCAAGAAAAAAAAAATTGCTGTTCATACTATTTTAGATATTGTGGTTAATATTGTACATAAGACTTGAATTTTATTTTCAATTGGTTTTGGATGAATATGCTAACTTGTTCATACTACCAAACAACTTTAAAAAATAAGAAAAAGGTTAAATATTTTAAAACTGAAGGCCAGAATTGTGAAATAAGGCAGTAAGCTCTTGCAGTTTCAGTTCCACCATGAATAGATACAAAATTAGACATTAAAGAAGACTTAATTTTAACAATTTATGAGAGCAAATTTTTATTTAATAGTACTACAGAAGTAGTAGATAACTTTTATGTTGTAAAAAGTCTTTCACTATTAGATTAATGACTTGATATCACTGGATGCTAACCAATTTCATTGGAATTTGATATAATAGTCCAAAGTAAGGCCTCACTGTTACATTCCTACAGATTTTTTGCAAATAGGCAAAACAACATTGGAAGAAAAAGAGTGGGACTGTAGCACCTTAGACACCGAGTTTTATCTGTCACGAGGCACAAGACTATGGGACATTAAACTTATTTATTCTAGTACCTCTCAAACTATTTGTTTTCTTGGCATGTTAAATAAGTTGTCTCTGAGTTCAGTACATTATGTGCTTTCACTTGTGAAGTTATTGATGTAACTAATCAGTAAGGAGGAATAGAAAGGTCAGTATGTTTGAGGCAATACAATAAATTTAACCCTTGTGATGAAATAATATATAACGGTACAAAAGAGGGGAAAGCTGAAATTTGGACATTGGAATATTGATCTTAGTTTTATCTAAGAAATTCTGATATTTTCTCATATATTATCAAAAAATTCTTTGCATCCTACTTCATGTCAATCAGCTTTTTTTTTTTTTTTTTCTTTACCCTGTTTCACAAGCTGGAAATGGGTTTTAAAGTTTAGGCACCTACCGTATTTTTAGTCCTTTTGTAGTCCTCTTCTTGTAGAGCTAGAAAGTCTTGAAATTCTGGAGCTGGGAAATTCTGAAAGATTGCTATTTTGAAGAGATGAGTCTGTAGATAACATTTGATACCTAAAAGTAAACATTTCGAGAGACTATAGTATGAGAGAAGTTGTTGGAGATATGGTCACAGTGAAAGGGAATATCATGTCATTTGATTTTAACACATGATTTGAAGGCTGTTAGGCTTTTTAAAGATTCACACGCATTAAATATATAAATTACATGTCTTTCAAGTTAAATGACACTCATCTTAATAATGTTCTGACAATTAAAGTGTATAAAATTATATGAATTAGCTCTCAAAGAATATTTCTATCAGCAATCACCAGTTTCACATAAAAATTCAGATATTTACACCCAAAGGAAAATGTAGACTAAACTGAATTAAATGCATCTCCTAGAATGCCTTTTAGACTTGTACAGTAATGCTTAGGACATGTGTATGGTAGGTAACACAGAATCAAGCATCAGGTACTTTGGAAAAGACCTTTAAGATCATTGAGTCCAACTGTTACCCCAGGACTGCCACCACTAAACCATGTCATTGAGGACCTCATCTACACAATTTTTGAACACTTTCAAGGATGATGATTCCACCAGTTCCCTGAGAAGCCTGTTTCAATGCCTGACTACCATGTCAGTGAAGAAATTTTTCTTAATATCCAGTCTAAACCTCCTGTGGTACAGCTTGAGGCCATTTCCTCCCATCCTATCACTTCTTACTTAGAAGAGACCAGCCACCCCCTCTCTCCATCTTCCTTTCAGGTAGTTGTAAAGAACAATAATATCTCCTCCGAGCCTTCTCTTCTTCAGACTAAACAACCTCAGTTCCCTCAGTTGTTCCTCATAAGACATGTTCTCCAGACCTTCACCAGCTTTGCTGCCCTTTTCTGGACCTACTCCAGCATCTCAATATCTCTCTTGTAGTGAGGGGTTCAGAACTGAATATAGGATTTGATGTGCTGCCTCACCAGTGTCAACTACAGGGGGACAATCACTCCCATAGCCCTGCTGGCTGCACTATTTCTGATACAAGCCCGGATGTTGTTGGCCTTCTTGGCTACCTGGACACACTGATGGCTCACGTTCATCTATTTGTTGACCAACACTCCACGTCCTTTTCTGCTGAGCGTCTTTCCAGTCACTCTTCCTCAGGCCTGTAGCACTGATTAGGGTTGTTGTGGGCCAGCTGCAGGACCTGACACTTTGCTTTTTTGAACCTCATACAATTGACCATGGTCTATTGATCCAGCTTATCCAGATCCCTTTGTAAAGCCTTTCTATCCTGCAGCAGATCAACACTCCCACCCAACTTGGTATCATATGCATATTTACTGAGGGTGAACTTGATCCGCTCATACAGATCATCAATAAAGATATTAAAGATATTGTTGTACTGTCTAAATACTCATAATTGCATATATATGTAAACACATGCTTAAACATTTGGTAGTACTAAATGCCCACTTTTTTATAGCTTTAAAAAATACTACTGAATTTCTGTAGTAAGCTATCATATATCATAACCTTGTATTCCATTAAAGTTCATTTGTGGTATTCTGCAGTTTGATCTACATTCTCTACTATGAGTATTAGGAACTATATCGTAACTTACAACTTCTTGTAAGTTAAATTTTTTTATGAATTAGCTTTTTGCTAACTTTTCTTGTACTGATAGTCTATCTGAATGTAGAGATTTTCCAAACATGAATGTCATCACATCCAAGTCCTTTGAATTCAGGGAAGGTTTCTCAGAAACTTTCTATCTGTATTCACTGCTAGTTATGCAACCAGGCCCACCTTAGTCTCTACCACAGTACAAGTTTGTTTGTTTGCTGTCTGTCACGGTTTAAACCCTGTCATCAAGTTAGCCATTCCCCCACCCAGCCCTTTCTCCCCCCCTTCCTCCGCTCCCAGAGGGACGGGGAGGAGAATGGAAAGAATGTAACTACCACGGGTTGAGGTAAGAGCATTCCAGTAACTAAGGTATAACACAAATCACCACTGCTACTACCAAAAATAATAATGATAGGTGAAATAACAAGGGAAGAAAATACGATACCACCCACTGACCGAGCCCGACCGGGCAGTGCGTGTCCTTCCGGCTAACTCCCAATTACATCCCAGGCATGATGTGCTGTGGTATGGAATACTTCTCTGGCTAGCTTGGGTCAGGTGTCCTGTCTCTGCTTTCTCCCAGCTTCCCCTCCTCCTTCCTTAGCAGAGCATGTGACTAACAAAGTCCTTGGTCAGACTAGACATTTGAGCAGTAACTAAAAATATCAGTGTTATCAGCACTGTTTCCAGGCTGAAAGTCAAAAACACAGTGCTGCACCAGCTACCAGGAAGGAGAAAAAATGACTGCTACTGCTACACCCAGGACAGTGTCATTTGGTGCTTTCTTCTATGAAAAGTTAGAAAGACTGTTGAAGCTGAGGACATAGACTTACAGTGATCTGAGGAGATACAACCTATACATCTCAGGGTGTGCACACTGTAAAATGTGCTTGGATCTACACCTTTTTGTTCTTCTTATATTGTTATACTGTACATGAATTAAATACATGCTGTTTGAATGAATGGGATGAGACAATATTTTATTCTTTCACTGAGATTTAATGGAAACATTACACAGTTGTCTGTAAGTATTCTACTCAAGCTGATACTGGAAGCAGGACTCCGAGCCAGATGAACCAAATACCTACGTAAGTCTTTTGATCTTGATAAAGATACCAATGAGAAATTGTAAGAAAAGAGAATTTTTGTCAGTTCGGTGTTTGGTAGGAAGATGTAAACATCACAAGTTAAGACACAGTGATAGTGTTTCTAATTGGCTTCCATGCTGATCATTTCAGGGACATAAATGGTCAAAGAAACTGAGCTATCCTCTTGTACCTAAAGATGAATCTTCCAGCACAGGATTAATGTACTTTTGTGGTGATTGTTTTCCAACACTGCTACACAAAATTGGCTGATACTGCTAACTGTTATAATTCCTCTTTAAATATCTGAGTGAAATAAACATATAAAGGTTAACATCTAGAGGAAAAAAAAAATGTATGTCATGTTTGTTAATGGAGTACAACAGCAATTAATTTTATGGCTAGTGCGTAAGGTATGGAAAGTCTTAAAAAAAGGTAGTAAAGATGTGTTACGTTAGAGATCCTTATGAGACATCTGTAAAGCTATAGGGTGCTCTTAATGTAGTTTGAAATTTAGTAAGAGTGAAATTCAGGTGATGCTACAATCTAAGAATGATGGCATCTTAACAAGTAAAATAAGGTATATTATCTGCATTATATGATAGATTGCCAGCAGATGCAGTTCACATATACTACCCAACTAAACATTTTTCCAGTACATTGCCCCTCTACTCTGCTCTTTGCCCCTCTACTCTACTCTTGTGAGACCTCACTTGGAGTATTGTGTACAGTTCTGGGGTCCTCAACATAAAAAGGACATGGAACTGTTAGAACAAGTCCAGAGGAGGGTCACGAGTATGATTAGGGAGGTGGAGCACCTCCTGTATGAAGACAGGCTGAGAAAGTTGGGGCTGTTCAGCCTGGAGAAGGGAAGGCTGCATGGAGACCTCATATCAGCATATCTCAAGAGGGGCTAAAGGGATGCTGGGGATGGACTATTCATTAGGGACTGTAGTGATAGGACAATGGGTAACAGGTTAAAATTTAAACGGGAAATTTAAATTGGATATAAGGAAGAAATTCTTTCCTGTTAGGGTGGTGAGGCACTGGAATGGGTTGCCCAGGGAAGTTGTGAGTG
>JBCJKH010062397.1:13818-30647 GCA_039877255.1 Loriculus beryllinus
TTTCCTGTTAGGGTGGTGAGGCACTGGAATGGGTTGCCCAGGGAAGTTGTGAATGCTCCATCCCTGGCAGTGTTCCACACTAGATTGGACAGAGGCTTGCGTGGCATGGCTTAGTGGGAGATGTCCCTGCTTATGGCAGGAGCGTTGGAACTAGATGATCTTAAGGTTCTTTCCAACCCTAAATTATGATTCTATGATTCTATGATTACAATGCACAGGAGTTTCCAAGGGCTCCTTCGACTAACAAGTTTTAGATCAGTTCTGATAATGCCAAATATCCTTAAAATCTTGCAGCAGTGGCAGTGTCTTCAAACAATTTTCTCTACATTACAGAAGCATATTTTGCTGCATATGTTGTATAAATATATATTCTAACATTTATATTTGTATTTAAATAAATATATTAAATTCTATTTTTTTTTTGAGATGCTACACTTTCCTTTTTTTTAATAAATATTTATACTGGGAAAGCACTGCACTTCAATAACTTATGTAAACATATTGCATATTATTAGACCTTAAAATTACATGTTTGACAGATAGCAGTTTCTCAAGGGTATTATTGCAATCTGTGAAACTTATTAACTGTAATTTCATAGCCAATGACAAAAGATAATAAAAAAGTCAGTTGTTCTTTAAGTCAAAGCATTTGCCCATAGATAATAAAAAATCATCATTTTCATACATGATTGAAAAAAAAAATCATCACCTTGTGCTGGTTCCATACATCTGTCAAAAAAAAAAAAAACAACCCACAACATAGTATACCAAAATGTTTTATGTTTCAAATGTTTTTAATTTGGGACTCCATACAGGAAATCATGTAGGACTTCACTAAAAGCTAGTAAAGATTCATAACGTATGCCTGTAAAAAGAAGATAAAGAACTAAACTGCAGACTTCTCAGGTCAGAAGCACAGGGGATAGGGAATCTGTACAGTAATGACAGATGCTCTTTGTTTAGATGCTTGGACATTGTGAATCCAAATATTTTTCTGAGACCATCTATATTAATACTATATGCTGTTTCTGCTAATATAAGCATATTGAACACTCCCAATCATAGTGATTTCTGTTTCTTTGTCAATCTGGGGGGTCTAGATGCTTTTTCTTTTCACTGCCTGAAATACTACAATGGATTCTTTTTCCTGTTTGTTTTTTAATGATCTGGCAGCTGAGCTATAATGTGAAAGTTAAGCAAAGAGTCCAAGATAAACAGTTTATTGTCCTGTATCTTCCTGAAATAACCCAATACCTCGTTTTTGCTTTGCAGAAGGTTTTTGGTTTCTTGTTTTAATTTTTATATTTTTTAAAATATTCTGAAAATTATAGCAACTATTTGAATGAGTGTGTGAGGTGTCCTGCCCATGGCAGGGGGTTGGAACTTGATGATCTTAAGGTCTTTTCCAACCCTAACTATTCTATGATTCTATGAGTGTTGCTGGAATAAAGTAACCTGTCAGAATTAACCTCTCACAAACTGGAAGAGGGTCTTCACTATTCTGTCCTCCACCAGAGTTTATTATTGATATTCAAGGATGGGAAACAGGAGAAATTGTTTTGAGCTTCTTGAGGGGAAAAGAAGGAATTAAATCTAGGTTTATCACAATGTGAGAATGGTCTAAACATTGGATAGTAATTTGTTTTAAATACAACAAAATTAACAACAAACAAAACCCAAATTGTAAAATTGCTTCTCATGAAAATACACTTTGTGGCATTGTAGGCCATGTACAAGAAGTTAAATGTATATTACATAGGTTTGGGTATTTTCTGAAAATACATGCCTTCAGATGAGAGGTTCATAGACTTTTTTATGATAACATCAAGGAATCATTTTGGGGTGGGAAAAAGTGAAGGATTTGGCATTGAAAAATCAGAGTAAGGTTGATCAAGAACAAATGATTACCATAGTCCTTGTTTCACATCCCGTGATTCCAAATTACTTCTGCAGCTAGGTAACATTATAATAGTTTTTACTTATGTTCACAGAAGAAGTAACATGACAGATAGAAGTTAAATCTTGATGAAGAATTGCTTGGCTCTCCGAAACAGCAATAAGATGCTTTCAGACAATGCACTTTATTCATATTAGTACTTCTAATGAGTAAGAAAATAATTAGCAAAGGAACAATAATCACTCTCAATTTCTTTTTTTTTTTTTTTGTCACTATCTATTTTATCCCAACATATCTCCACCTTCCTTAGCAAAGACACTTTTTCTTCTCTTTTCACTCTTATGCTGCCTGCCACAGTCACGCTTTCTGCAGGGAAGTAAGGAGAGTGACACTTTATATTCAAGCTTGATAAATGAATTCTTTGCCTTCTTGTTTCTTGGTAAGTGGGCCATTAAGCTGTATGTCCTTGACTCTCCCTGTTGGTAGGATTAAAGAATATAGCAAAAAAAGGGTTTACTTTTGAGTAAATGTTACTTTACTTCCAGAATATGGTTAATAATGTATATATTGTATACAATTCCCCTAATATACTACAGGATTGAAAATGTGGCAGAAGGATTAAAATGTGATATGATTCATGTTTTCACAAGTCTTGTTGAAGTTTGTTGTATTAACATCTTAACGTAAGCTTGTATTCCCACTTGCATTACATGAAGACTATAATATGAAGAAAAAAAAAGTAACTCCTCTGGACCAGTTTTTATAATGTGCGTCCTTAACTGACAATAAGTAATTGGAAAAGAATTTTTGTATTTGTAAGGTTTGACCTTGACATTGTTTGTGTAGGCCTCCAAAGCAATTATTGTACAAACTGAGATGGAAAACAATGGCAAAAAGCAGACAGAACTGCTTGAAGAAGTGCAAATCACAAACATATCTGAGGGGTATTAGATGACAGTATACTTTTAATGAGGGAAGACACGAAGTAATTAAATCTTGACATACAATTATGAAAAATACCAGGTAACAAGCTTGCTGTGCAATATAAAATAAGAAAAGACATTTTCTGAAAACTTGCCTGATGCTCTGTCATCTGAGACTGTTCTTTATGAGTGCAGGGTGAAGGTCAAGGAGGTATCTCAACTCCATCAATCCTTTGGACAGTTACAAATGACCTTTCACTTTTCATAAGACATTCAATATTCTGAATCGGGGGGGATACATTTTTCTGTGTTTAGAAAGCAACAAAATTGAAGCCTTTTATAGTGCACAAGGTGCATTTGTGTTTGAATCTCCTGAACAGCTCATTCATTCTTAAATACTTGTTGACACCCATATCTCATTTACATGAGCTAAATGATTTTTTTAAATAATTTTGTTTCAGCATATACTTTCTTTTTTCATATTTGTATTGTATTATTTTTATGCTATAATTTTCCTATTTTTAAATGTATATTTCGTGTTTTCTTTGTGCAGTGTTTTAAAATACTACAGTGTATTAAGATATATGAGTTTGAATTGTTGCTGCTCCAATTTGGTATTGATGCATATCCAAACATTACACCATTTTTTTTGCCATGTTAATTTTGCAAGCTCTAAATCTCAAAGTCTGTTTTAGTCTTAATCTTTCAAGGTGTGTATGTGTTGTAGAATGTGAACCATCGGTTGCACATTTCTATGTGACTTATGAGGTTCAACTTTTAATCTACAGGCATTTCTGTGTGTAACCAGAACTTGCTCTTTGCTCATATAATATTAGAGTCCACTGGTATCAGTATTAGGTAAGAATTAAGTATTTGTTATTTTTGTACTGAATAAAAAAGTGCTAGCAAGCTGCGATTTCACCTGTATTTTTGAAAGTCCTAAATGTTTTTCCTATTTCCACATGGATTTTTTTTTTTTTCCTCCCATTTGCAATGCAAAATACAGAAAAATAGAATTCTAGGCAAGGACTGTCTCTAGATCTGTCCCAGTACTCCACAGGTTTTGAGAAGGTAATCCTTTTGCTAACTTTGTTTTAGCATATAAATTTAGAGAAAGTAAAAGAAGACAAGAACATACGTAGCCATTACAAAAAAACCAGCATCTCTGCATTAATGAAATCAACCCCCCTCTTTGAGGTAGAACATAATAGACTGAGACCAGTCTTGGAATACAAATAAAAACTTATATAGGGAGAACAGAAATTCATATTTTATCCTATCTTAGCTCATTTGCTCTACTTAATCAAAGGTGCTAGAACAACTACATAATTCTATCAGTTCAGAAGAATCTATCGCTATTTTAGTGCTGAAAGTAAGGTGTGCTTTCACTTGAACATAATTATTTATTTAAATCAGTCATAATATCTCATTCATTGTTTTTAGAAACATTATTCAAGATCTGCCACAGGCAACAATTTGAAATAAAGCACAGGCAATTTTATTAAACTTGAAAAGCTATTCAGAAGAGAATTATCAAAACAATGCTCAGGATCTCAAATTGGATAAACCAAGGTGACATTTATAATATTTCAGTAATTTGTTTTCAAAATTATGTCTTGGTACAGTCTTCAAAACCTTGTGATTTAGTTTACCTGTACTTAGCTATGTATTCACTACTTATACCTTACACTGAGTTAGATTCTCTACTCAGACCAGTGTAAATCACACGTTACCATGGTTTGTGAAACACTTTTTCTTTCTCTCTGGCTTTCTACATAGGTAAGCCATGAAATGGAAAAATAGGAAGAAGCATTTCAGAATCTTTTAGGGAAGGACTCCAGGACATATGTTACCTGGTGTGTGCTCCACTACTTATAAAATGCCATTAGCATGAGCTTGAATCCCAGGAATTTAAAAAAAAAAAAAATCAGATAGAATTACAGTCTTCATGAGTAAATGTTAGAAAAAATTCCCTAAAGTTACTTATACATCGAGATGTAATAGGCATGGAAAAATTTCTGAAAGCTACCATTTACAAAGAAATAAATGCAAAGCATAGGCATTCCCATATTATATTGAAATAAATCAATAAAAGCTAGTGATTCAAAATTTTAATAGTAGCAAAAAAAAAAAAAAAAGTCTCTTGAATTGTCTATCCCTGTTTTATTTGAAAACCTAAAGATTTGATAACAAAAATAAAAGTAATTCCTTTCCCCCTCCCCCCTCCTCCCTTCCCCCTCCCCCACCCCCCTTCTTTTAAAGGACTTTGAGCATGTGTCTTTTGTGGAATTCCAAAAATAATTTAAACTGTTTCTTTTGTATGATGGTAGACATTTATATTTTAATAGAGAGCTTCTGAAAAAAAACCAAAACAGCAAACCTGTTTAAAACTGCTGGTCTGTTTTTTGTTGTGTCTTATCACGCTAGTGTGGTACTAGCAAATACTGAGTTTAATGTCTGCTGTGGTTAGTCTCTCTCTCTCTCTCTTGGGTTGATGTGTGTATATATATTGAAACAAATTGGTAAAAATAAAAAAGCTAGTCAATGAAAGACATTTCTTGTTCTCTTAAGCTGTTATTCATTTGAATGTGTGAATGTTAACCAGGCACTCAGTCCAAAATTTGCACCTTAATGAACCTGTCAAATTTAAATTGATGTCACGGCCTCAGCAGATAGCCTACTGAGTTCCTGCTGATCTTTCCTTATATGTTGGCTAACATGGTGGAAATAGAGACCCAGCAGATGACTTTTTTTCTTTTCTGTTAAGACCTCTGCTGGTTTGAAACTAAGGCTCAAAATGTGAAATTGGGAAGGAAAACGCCAAAAGTGCAAAAAACCCTCAATTTAACTAAAATCTAGTGCAATAAAATTAGTTTAAACTTATTAATGGCTCTGACTATAGCTCAAATACTTATCTACAAAAGCAGTGACTTTTAGCCAGGGCAGACATATTGAAATAATACACTATCTTCTTTAACAGCATCCCCCACCAACAAACTAACCAGCAAAAACAAAGGAAATTAAACACTGGGGGAGAAAAGTAACTTTACTGCCGAGACTTTACATTAACAAAGCTAGGAAACTCAGTTTTGTTTCCCAGAACAACCATCATTCAGTCATACTGTGAACGTACAAAAATACAGTGAAGTTAATACTGCACAGTATACAACAAAGAGATACAATATAATATGTACAAAAAGTGCAAAGCAATAGAATTATGGTTGCTGTGGGAACTGTACTTGGAATTTAATGACATTTGTTTGTGTCATATCTCAATCATAATGTTGCATTATGTAGGCATTTGCATTTAATTCTGTATTATAATCCCAGTTTAGAAGAATACATTTGCAGTTGCTCATGTCTCTGCTTCCAACAGTGATTCAAAATTGTATACTTTCTAAGATTATTTTGAAGAATTCTATATAACCTCATGGTGGAGCATCTCATTACCCTGGCAAGAGACCTTGATGCAGGAAGTAGTTTGTGAAAGAGTTGGGTATCCATAACTAAAAATCTTGGTTTTAAAGATGGTTTATTAACTATGCTATTATGCTATTATACCTGTACTTTCATGGGTAAAAATTTTGTTAGGAGAGATGGAGTGCTTAATTATTTCTCATTGACCACAACTTCAATGTAAGTGGTCTGAACTCAAAAGAAAACAGAAATGTATAATCCAATAAGATTCAATTTGTGCTTTATTTATTTCTTCTGAGAATATAGGGCATCAGGCTAGGAATAAGATAGAGTCACTTAGGATTGAGGTCTGTAAGCTTCTGTTGTCTCTTCTACTACAGAAAAGCACTGATGAGAACCAGGTTGAACAGCTGCTAATCAGGATAGGGAGAACTGTATATGGAGCTAATAAAGAAAAGCATAGAAGGAACATTTTATTTGAAAGCAGTCTAATAGGCAATATGACCAATAAAATCAAATTATACGCACTATGTATAAAATATTCAATAATACTTAGAAGGGAACCTGAATTTATTTGTATATGGTACTGTTATTTAAATGGAGATGGGTAATCTATACATAGACGAAGAGCCTTTTCTTCTAACTAAACAAGCAAAAGCAGCTGTACTGTTCATAACTCTCTTATAAAGAACCATAAATGAAATGAACGTACATATTATAGGAATAAAGATAAAAGAACCTTAAAGGAATAAGATAGGAATTATAGGAATAAGATAGGAATAATAAAGGAAGTGAAAAAGTCTCTAATGAGTTTCATCATGAGAAGGAATTCACCTTGAAATTTCTGTCTAGGTTTTCTTTTAAAACCAAGTTCTAAAATTTTTCATTGAATATATAGAGGCCTGACAGGATCTCAACATATCCGTTTACTTAAAAAGACTGCAAGGTTTAGGGCATGTTGCCAGCGTAAAAGCCAACACAGTGTGTGAGACCAAAGAAAAAGAAAATAAATACAACAAAATTAACTTGAGTGGTTATTAGGAAAATATGAGAAGGAAAAGAAATAAAATATTAAAAAAATCATAATATAAAAAAATCATAATATAAAATGTGATAAAATGGAAAACTATAAATATTTAAAGCTGAAATATATGTTTAGTCAGTTACTTTTTCTGTACTGTTTAAAAATCTCTACTGCTACAGAAGAAACAAAATGGAGAAGGTCTGCAGTCAGGTCATAGTCTGGACCAATTCATCCAGTATTCCCTGCAGACAATGCTCAACTTGTCAAGCTCACATATTTTTTAGAAGCATGTCATAAAAGGTGTATATACAACTTTGGTTCAGGAATTTTATATTGAAGCCTTCATTGTTAAAATGTTTGAAGTGTTGATACATGGAAAGTACACAAAAGTGCAGCAAAGCTATCATTTATGACTTATTTAAAAATAAGTTATAATTTATTTTAAAATTATTTGCCAATAGAGGTATCAGATATATAAATTCCTTTACATTCTCTGAAAGCCTTTTAATATCAATGTAAGTAAAAGAGGCAAGCTGGCTACTAAATAAATGAGTAGGAAAGTCTTATCCAGCCTTTACTTGGCTAGATGAAGTGGTGATTGTGGAACAATTTTATTGTGGATCTCAATCAGTTAAAAGAATTCACATGTGGGCCCCTACTGCATAAATTTCATATTTAGATATATATTTTTTGTAGACAAGTAGATCTAAAGCTCAGAAGAGACTTAATTATTCACTTAATCTGACTTTGTCACATAGGCCATAGAGTTTCACCCAGTTAGTTATTTGTGTCTTGAACCCAATAACTTCTATTTGTAGAAATATATTTTTATCTGTTCAGTCTTGAAAAGCTGAAAAGATACATGGCTCCCACTGTTAGCATGTTTCACTAAGTAGGTTGCAATACTAAAAAAAATTTACCTTCCTAATATGAAGTTGCTTGTCTTCAGCTTCCTACTGCTGAATTATGGTATGCCTTTTGCAAATTGTCCTTTAGCGCTTTATCTCTGTAAAAGCCCTGTAAAGTATATTAAATTTCAATATTTTCTTTTTGACTAGTCAAACAAAACACTGAATAATTTTTAGCTTGTATCACATGAGCTCTTATTTTCCAGAATGCTTTCAGAATTTCTTGAGTAGTGTCTCAGAACTAGAAGCAGTATGTGCTCTGTGAATTATATTTAGAGAGGTAACTTCCATCAGCCTTTTTTTAAGCAACAAAAAAAGTCTTGAGCTGACTGCCTAGAATCAATATGAATACATTTTATTTCATTTCTTTTTTCCGCAAACTTTGGATACACAGGTTTTCTGGAACTTCCTCTTGTGTGCCAGTTAGTATATCAACATGACAAGATCAGGTGTTGGCATCCTTATCTGTTTGCATACTATGTTTGTCACAATAGAAGATTATTAGAAGCCTTGTTCTTTTTTTTTCTTCCTGACTTTATCATAGGCTATGATCACTATTGTGAAGCAGAAACACTCACCACTTCCTAATTTGAAGCTGAAACATTATAAGCCTTAATGCGGAAAATCTGTTGATCTGGAAATATTAGGAAAAGCTTGAATAATTTATTTTTTTGGTCCCACGGATCTTTGCCTGTTAAGGGCAGGGAAATAATTAAGAAAACTGAGCACCTGCAGGGCTATTTAAATATGCTTGATACCTTTGAGGTGATATTTCTTACAGAAAATGTTCTTTTCTGGAAATATGCATTATACTTGAGCACAGGCAAAGATAAGGCAGTAGCATGGAAATCTGCTAAATTGGTTTTGAAGTTGTGATGATACCATATTATGAAAACCGAGCCAAAGCTCAAACACAGCTATTAGGAACTGATGAGATAATTGCATCCCTGGCATGAAGTTGCTGGCTTCAAATTCAAGCCACATTCAAGGTCTATTCTTTGGGAAGCAAGTCCTCTATTTTACCTTTTGCCTGCATATGGTAATTAAAGAGGTTTCGAATTCATCTTTAGCTCCTCCTGCTTCCATATATTTATTGAACACAATTCCTTGGCTATTGTTTCACAACATAATGGCCTTCATTTGTTTATTTTTCTTGACCCTCTCAAAAACATATAAACATAAGATTCCCCGCTTTGTAGAAGCATTAATTTACTTCTAGGCTGTACCTTTTTTTCTTTGAAGGGTTTGTTTATTTATTTATTGAATTAATAGGAGGCCTTATATGATTCCTTCATATATATGTATTCTTATTACAATTCAAGTTATTATTACATTTTTTGCCCTCCTTTCAGATACATATTTGGAATACCTATCTCCAATGAATAGATTTTTCTCCTATCTGTGTGACTAATGCAAAAGCATGGATGGCTTACTGATAATTGTAGTTGTTTGATGATACACATCTCTCAAACAATGTGCCACTCTCAGGCTTTTCTGTTTGGTTTTTTTTCCCTCTCAAAAGTGTACATTGACCATTTTTCCTCCATTTCAAAAAGTCAAGCAAAGGTGGACAAGAATTTGGGAGTGTGGAGGAGAAAGAAGAGAATGGCTGAAAATATCTGAGATGGGATAGCCTGAGAAGTCCTTGCTGAATTCAGGTTCTTATACTTGGGATATGAAACACAGCTAAACAAACCCACAGTAAGATAAGTTCAGTGGTGACAAATCTTAAGCTACTGCAAGAGAAGCAGGAAAAAAAAAAGGAAGGAAAGAAAATAGGCAATGACTTCCCAAGTTCTGTGATAAAAGTAATTCTCAAAGCCTATATAGATAGCTGTTCTTTCACTGAATTTCCGTTTTCCCTCTGTTGCTTCACAATCTCATTTTTATATTCATTTCCTATCAGAAAAGAACAAAAAAGAAGAGAAAATTAACCCTTTAGGAACCTAAAAGAAGATAATGTGCCACTGTATTGTAAAGAAGAATACTGAGATCATATTTTGTGAAGACATTTTATGCACCTGTCTCTCTTCCTTGCAGCATAACTTTGATGAATCATAAACAGATTTTCCCTTCTCAGAAAGTTCTGAAAAAATAAATCCTTAGGGCTATTGTATGCAAAATCCTAATAATTGTGCAGTAACTGTTCCCAGTTGTCTTTTCAAGGAAAACACCCTTCAGTGTCTTAGAAAAGCAAACCTTTGATGACCACTGAAAACACTGGAGTATGGAATACTATAGATGACTTTAGAATGGTAATTAAGGCCTAAGATTTTCCATACACTGGTGCCTCTCCCCTCTACCTAGTGCATTCAAATACAATTCCAGTTCCACATTTACAGTTCTGTAAAGTCTCCATTAATCTTCATCCACTTATAATTCATATGTTTTTTACATATTAGTGAGTCAATATTCAGGAATCCAAGTGTAGATTCTTCAGAGCAAGAAAAGTATTAAGACTAATCCGCCCTATTTCTGCACTCAACCAGCAAACACTTTTCACATTTCAGTTTTCTGAGTTCTCCAAATACCAAACAATTTCGTGTTCAAGAATCCTTTCCAGTGGATTTTTTAAATTTTGAGAATTCAGCTACCCAAAATCCCAAAGTTATACTAACATCCTCTTCCCTGGAAAGAAATTACAGATTTTTTTTTAACAAAGGAAATAGCATCACAAATATTCTGTATCTCAGCATCACTACAAGAAAAAATATAGCTACTTCCACTTCAGCTATATTAGCTTGCAATTGTAAAATCTGTAGGAGCTACAGCAAAGAATTCTCATTAGCCAATCCTGTTACATTGTCATGAAGAGTTGTCCTTTGTTTATCAACTGGCAGCTGATGAAATACTCTGATGACAGAAGTAGTCATGCAGCAAGCAGAAGTGCTTGCTCTGAAGTATTTGAAGTTTAAGACTTTTTTATTAAAAATCTGGAAAACACAGTGTGATATAAAGCCATACCATAGACGTCAAATGCCCAGCAGTGCTCTAAGAACTGTGGTTCCTTCCTCATACTCTAAGTATGAGGAAGGCAAATTTTACAGTAACCTATTCAGAATTAATTTCAGACTTACTAAACATCCTACCACCTCCAGATTTCTCTTGAATAACTGTAACTAGAGAAGAAAACAGGCCCTGAGAACTGTTATTTTTCTGTAAATAGTTCGACATGGGCATATTGGCATGGCATATCCACAAAGAAGATGCTGATCACCAAAATTAAAGAAAGGCTTGTTTTGTTATAAGACTGCAAAACCTCAGCAAGTATTCATGGTTTTGCAAATATGCTGTCTCCAATTGAACGGGATACACCACATCTATTTTTTCTATCCTTTCTCCTTCTCAGGCTACAGAGTACAGTTATTGAACTGAAGACCTAATGAATTTTAATGGAACACCAGTTTTAAAGTGGGCCACTCTGGCAAAACATGTTCCAAGAAATTTTAGTAACTGCAAAGTGGTTTTGTTGGTGATTGAAGACCCAGTTAACATGGGTAATACCATTAAAATGTGAATTATTGCTATTTATCCATTGCTATCATGACTAATTAAACCTTATATTGGATCACGAAAGAAAACCTCTTAAACTATTATCTGAGCAACTACAAAATAGCTACAGAATAAGTCTTTGATCAGCTGAAATTAACTGATGGTCAGATGCACATAAGATCTACTCACTTTCAATTGCCATTGTTTTCTGTTATGTATTTGAAAAGGAACATGTGAAAAATATCTCAAATGTGCATAACAGAACTGGAGAGACTGTCACAGCACTTTAAGCTGCCGGGATGCTGATGATGCTTTCAGGCCTTAACTACCTCTTGTAAAGCTACATTTTCCTCTTTGCTGGCAAGGGTCTATTCTGGGAACCTTCCCTGTAAAGACAAATTGACAGTCAGGAATCTGTTTAAATTCCTTTTACTCTAAGACTTGCATGTCTGTGGGGCTACGTGGCTTGTTTGCTTTTTTTCAGTGAGATTATGTTTGTTCACATGCCGAGCTCACTTGAGTAGATGGACTTTGTTGAGGTTTCCTTTCCCTAGCATTGAGGTGCTGGAATATGTTATGTGTAGTTGCAAAACCAGTTAGTAACCGAAATTTGGAGAGCCTTGGGACACTTTGGTTTGTGGGTCAAATCAAGCATGGAGTCATGAGAGCAAGAATCCTCTCTTCCTGCTCATAGTTAGAAGGGTAGGAAGGAATCAGGCTGGTGCAGAAACTGGAAAAATCAAAGCAGTTGAGTTCCCCTTAGGGTGCTGTTCTCATTATCAGCCAGTGAGTAGCTCTGGCAAGAAATAATGCTGCTCATCTACTGTGTGTCCTGCTCCTGGCTATAATGAATCACAGTTTGCCAGGGTGATGCATACACCTTGACTTTGGCACTAATCCATTATCATAGCTATCTATTCCCTTGTAGCACAACAAGAGGAGAGAACATTCAACAGAGGTAGAAGTCTGCTTGGAGGCAGTTTCTTGCCACCCTGGCAATGTGCCTCTGATTTCACACAGCTTCAAGCACACAGGCTCTCACTGGGAGACTGATGATTGAAACAAGCTGGTGGTTGAGTCAGACACTTGACTGGTATTCTTACCTCTCTGGTTGTGGCAGTTCTCATTTCTGTTCTTCTTAGCCTTTATTATTTCTGTTTATTTTAGTTTCCCAGTCTTGTTTCCTTCCCACCTGAAGTCAGCATGAAATTAGCATAGAAACTTACTCTTCTATCTTATAGCAACCTCACTGCTGCCTATCCATCATTGCTTATGTACCTCAACTATGCAAGGTAGAAATGATGGTGAGGATTAGGTTAAGAACCAGAACCAGTTTTGTTGCCAGTGTTACAGAATTACTAAGTTTGAGCATGAGTAGAACAACAATGAAAAAAATAAGATTATAAGCACTCTAGAATGTAAACATTTTCTGTTTCTTTCTTTATGCCAAATAGTGGGTCAATACCACCAAAGAAAAGAAGACTTTCCTCCTTTTCGTATCTTCACTTTATGAGGTTGTTGAGCAGGAGAACAGAACAGCAAGTGCGTAGATAGTAGACAGGAGAAAGGAAAAAATGAATAGAACAGCAGGGCAGACATTAGGCTTCTCATTTGCTTTAATTGCAAAGGAGAGATGGACATTCTTGACAATTCTCATCACTTATTCTTTCACTGGAGGTGACTAAGATGTATCTTTATGATACCTGCCTGTCAAACTTTTGATGTTTAGGCTAAGCCCAGTACTATCCTGTTGAGATATAACTATGTCACTTTCAAGTATCATTAGCCTACAGTGAGGCTTGAGATTTTATTAGACACTATTTCACTTCCACTGTGGTTGCAAATTCTGCTTCCTAAAGATAACTCAAATGCCCCCTCAAAACCAAGATTCATTAATTCCCACTGATTTTTTTTATATCAAAGTGATTCAAGAAGTAAAAATACATTTCCAGTCTTCTCTAAAAAGTAGATATATAGGTTAATAAATACTGTTAAGGATACTTGTTATAAGTTAATTAATTTGCTGGGTTTATGTTAGTAATGTTTAAAAATAGATTAGCAGAATAATAAACTTAATAATATAACCTGTGGCCAAGTTAATGCACAGTTAATTTTCAGGCAGAAACTTCTGAAAAAAATATTGACTTAATCAAGGAAGGAAACTCCATTTCTATGTCACAAGCAAATGCAATGAAATGAAAAAACAATTAGAAATGGAATTTGCAATAGTTTCAGAGAAATGGAGACCCAATTAAGAGGCAATGTGTATAGAACCCTGTGTGCGTAAAAAATAATAACTATACGTAATATTTGTGTTGCTAAACTTCATGGAATACACACATTTCTAACAATTTTTAGAATTAAGCAATGCAAATTTTAAAGTTTTAGGCCTCATAGCTAACAATCTATGGCATTTATACCCTCAACAGATAGATGTTTGTTATTACAAAGCTGAAACAGAGGTGCGATCCTATTGAAGGCAGCTCTGAAAAGTAAAGAAGCTCAGGAAAGCTGGAAAATCTTTACACAATTTACATCATCCTTTATACATAGGTTACATCATCCTCAAGTTTAAGAACAGTCCTGATGCTCAGAAAGACTTGTAGATGTATCGGACCAGTTAGCCTAAACAGGCTAATCTCCTGATATATCTCAAACGCATAAAAGGCAGTACACAGTGGGTGGAAACAGGGATACAAAAAATATTGCAAAAGAAATATAGGGACGGTGTCAGGAAAGCTAAACATCAACTGAAATTCAGGCTTGTGAGAGACATCAAAAACTTCTAACAGTATGTTCACTGTAAAAGGTTGAACAAGGAGAATGTGAGTCCATTACTAAATTGGATATGAGGAACAAATTCTTTACTGTTAGGGTGGCGAGGCACTGGAATGGGTTGCCCAAGGAAGTTGTGAGTGCTCCATCCCTGGCTGTGTTCAAAGCCAGGTTGGAAAAAGCCTTGGGAGGCATGGTTTTGTGTGAGGTGTCCCTGCTTATGGCAGGGGGTTGGAACTAGATGATCTTAAGGTCCTTTCCAACGCTAACGATTCTATAATTCTATGCTTCTAACTTACGAGGTTATTTTAATAGTGTTTATGTATAATTACAGAATTTGAACTGTCTTCATGGAGATCTCCAGGAGGTACTGACTTTCTATTTGCCCTTCCATAAGGAGAAAAAAAAAAGGTCTCACTTCATTATTATCCAGAGTATCGATACTTCTGTCTTAGGTTATCCTATTTTATTTGTGCTTACTTCATACCTAAAGAGGTTTCACTTAGACTCTGGTTAAATTTTCTATCTGGTAAAATTTTAACTGTCTGCATGAATATACACGGACATAGCTAAAATACCTGAACAAAACAGTTTATTCTTTGACTCACATGAGCTTTCTGTTTTAAATTACCCACACATACGTTTATCTAGCATAGGTCTAGACATAATTCCATATTTAGAGCAAAGCTGCAAAAAAGCAATGGAAAAAGACATATGGCCAGATAAGTTGGATTGATAATGAGAAAGAAACTTCAGTAAGTAAAAAAATCACCCACCTCTTGGGGTTAAAATGGGCTGTCAATTATTGAGCTATTTTGTATTTCTCATGATAAAAGCAAAAAATTCTACAGTGTAAAATTATCCTTGCAATCCAGCTAGAGAACATTTCTGACCCAAAATAATCTCCTATATAGCTTTGTATGGGCAATCGTTACTGATCAGTACATTGGTTCACCTTCAAGGTGACATTATGAAGTCTTTTCTCCTGCTCCTTTTCACATCAGGCATGTGTCAAATATCAGAGTATAAATCTGTGCAGTCACCAAGAATTTTAGTGTCTCTCACTGAGCAACTAAATGTTTGGCAACTGTTGATCATGTAAACACAAATGAGACAGACATATGGAAAAACGTATATCTTTGAGTAAAGTGTCCAGGGTTTGTGATCGTTCAGTACAGATTCTGTGGTCTAACCCATCACACCTGTCAATCAAATGACCCTAAAAGTTGCTGAAGGCAGTAGGGGAAAAGTAGCACAGAAAAGATAATTAATGCAAAGGGAAATCTTTCTTTGTAAGATTTAAGAAAACAATATCACATTTAAACTATTTTCTTATGTAAATGTATTCTAAACTGTACGGCTAAATGAAAAGACAACTACTTCCCAAAGAAAATGGTATTTTATATTGAATATTTTTTATATATAATCACAAACATAATACATTTACATATGATGTTAAATAAACAACACTGAAACATTTTAGGAATCTGAGCAATAGGCTTCCCTAAGCTCTTACAGACTCCCTTTATAGACATTTCAGCCATCCTAAACCTTTTTATGGGCAATACTACATTTATAAACATGCAAAGAAGGCAGCTGATCAAAATGACATCTTTGTTAAAACCTAGCTATGTTTAATAGAAAAGATATAATAACCTTATTATCAACAATAATCCATTGCTAAGTAAATACAAATAAAATTTAAAAGGCAAGCAGGCTTTAAACCCTACCTAAGTTTATATCACAGCTCAAGCGCAGACCTGATGTTTGGTATGTCTTCTGGTAATAGGAGCATCATCTTTTATCTGAACGTTAGATGTTGAAATTGGAACAGCCTCTCACACCACTCCACCAGTTTGACAGCATCACAACAAAGATGTGACTTTCTGTTTTGTGATTTTATCTCTTCATGCACATAGAACATATTAAAACAATAATCTCTGCATTTTATACATTTCTGCTTGTCTATTTAAAAGAGGAAAGGCCTGGATGAAAATTGTAAATTTTCATTAGTTTTTTTCCTTCAGGATTTTACCTCCATAAAAACTGTCTTTCTGGATTATCTTGCTCTTGATCTCAAGACTAAATTGAACACCCATACTGCCTCTTCTATGAAAATATTTTTGTCTTGTCTCTCCTCTCTATTTCTTTGTTCTTGTCCCAGTGCCAAAATTTGATTTCTTTGTACTTCTACTGGAGAGTAGCATCCTTAAAGTTTCAATTATTATTGTTTATCAACAAAACCTGGTCAGGATAATTGTTTTCCTCTAAGCTAAATGGTATAGAGGTAAACAAATGAAGGATTCTAAAATACAGCAATTCAATAGCAAACCTGCATCTTTGCTTAGGGTATGTATCTAGAACGTAAAATCCTCAAGGCACCAGCATCAATT
>JBCJKH010062402.1:0-22315 GCA_039877255.1 Loriculus beryllinus
CCCAAACACAGGGATGCTGACCCTAAGCTGTGATTGTACTTTGCTTCACTGGTAGATATGCCCAACAGTTTTCTTTTTCTAAGTACCTTCACACCAAAAAGCCCCATTCTCAGGGTTGAAATCCAAAGAAAACATTTGGAGGCATTTGTCAATGTTTTTGTGTTGGAAATCTTGTACTTCCTATGCAATAAAAGTGGGATCTGCTGCTGAAATGCTGGATGTGGTGTAGGAATAAAAAGCTAAACAGCAGCACCACATGAATAAAGGAAGGGTTTTAATGTCAATTCTAGTTCTTTATAGAGTAACATAATGAGAATTGGTTTGGTTTTGCTCCCTTTGTCCTTTTGCTCCCTTTTGCCCCTGCGTAGGGAAGGGCTGGTTGTGACTTCCCCCTTGGAGCATCTGAGATCTGGCAGCTTTTAAATAGAAGATAGCAGACCAAGTAGTACAGTGTGCTGGTTTGTCATAGCTCTGGGGACCCAGTAAAACCAAGAGAAATAAGGCCACAAGCAGCAATGCATATCTCTGTAGGCCTTGGAGCCACTGGGGCTCTTCCTCAGTGCGGGAGTATTGAAGAGGAAAAACCTCCAGTTACAAAGCCAGGAGGAGAGCTGCTTGTCATATCTAAGCCCCTCTCTCTTTTTGGAGGCTGCTGCAGCACTGCCAGATTCTCTTTTCCTCTGTGTGAGTCTGTCTGTCTGTTTCTAGGAGCGATTGTGATTTCTTTCTTTCTTTTTTTTCCTTTTTATTAAAAAATGTAACATTTGGGTCTTTGAAATTGAAATGGATTTCAGTCTTCCTTATATTAATTATTGATAAATGGAGCCTGAGAGACGGAGATGAAGCCTGGCATGATTAAAGACAGACAGTTTTTAATTTTATGTCTCTCCCAGTGACAGAGGAATCCAGTTTAATAGGAGTCATTTATTAAAAGGGACTTAATCACAAGCATGCAACTTATCGGGAGTTGAGATAGAGGGTAGAAGGGAAGAGGTATGCGCTGGGGTAGGGAAGCTGCCAGTTGGAGTGGGGAATAATATTGTGGTGTATGGAGCTGCTTTTTGAGTCCCAGCACATGTGGATACACATGTGGAAAGCGCACAGCCTGCCTGCAAAGACAAGGGAGCTGCAGTCCAGCAAAAACAAATAACCTCAGAGCTGCTGAACTGCGGCTGGCTCATGATGGCTCTTATCTCGGCAACATTAAGGTGGCCTTGCCATTAACCAAGACACATCAGAATGGTGGTTCTCTCTTCCAAAACATTTACAGGCTAATTAAAAGGCAAGACACAAAAGATGGATAATGAGAGAAAAGGAGATGATATTTTCCTCTGGATGTGGGAGGAAAAATGTTCCTCTCCCTGTCAAGCTTGCTGAAAACTGTGTAGGCAGGTGGTGTATTTTGTATTGCTCTGCTGTTGGTGTTGCTGCTTTCAGAATGTTACTTCATGCAGCCTGCAGTGATGAAGCCATGGTTTACTCTTCCCCAGCTGAACACTGCCTACAGGCTAGCAAAGTCCTGCTTTTGACATCATTATCCAGGCTGTGAGGAGCAGGGACCATGTGTACTGACTGACCTCACTTGATGCCATCAGTTACTGCTGCTCTGAGCTGAAGAAGCTGTGGGTGGTTGTACTAGAGTCCAGCAGGTCTGATACAGAATTGATTCCTGTGTTTTCTTTTCAACTTAACTTCACTGAATTGCTGTTCTTGCCTGAATTCCTAGTTCCTTTAGTGAGCTTAGCATAAAGGTTTGCATTTATGATGCAGTTTTCTTGATATGTCTGTCCTGGGATGGGCTTGGCCCTAGGAGGGAGGCTTGCAGTATTCATAAAAGACTAGAACAATTGTTTCCTCTCTTTCTGTTGATAGAAACCCAGTCTAAAGAGATTGCGTGAATTACTAAAAGCAGGCTTGATACACAAGCAGTGGAGGACAAGAAAGAAGGTCGATACAACCATGATACTCATTGAAGGGTGGCAATAGAAGGAAACACTGTTTTGCATACATCTTCTTCCCATGTAGGTTTCTTTCCTCAGTAGCTGTTGTACATTGTGTGTAAAAGGAGATCTCTACCTTCTGTAGAGATGGTTGTAGCCGTAAGAATTGAGGGCTGAGACAAATGGTGGCTTCTGGTAAAAGACCGTGAGTTGAGGGGAAAGAACAGTGAGAGAGAGACTCTCTATCAACAGATTTAAGGAGGCTTCCAATTTGTTGTCCATGTCTCTGTTCCTATATCCTACACTCCTGTGGACTCTATATGGTCATCTATGCTTTTACTAAAGTGATAGGAGCTACTTGAGAGGTTTTGAGGCTTCACTGTCACTTCTGTTTCTCCTGATGAGAGTAATCTTTTACTCTATGCTTTTTTTTTTTCCTCTCTTCTAATAAAAAGAGCTCTTACCTGGACTGCTTTTTCAAAATGTGAAGAGAGATTTGGGATCCAGGGAGTGCAAGTTCCTACTTTCTTAATTTTGATATTGAAATAAGCACTATGATTCTCGAAGTGATGAATGTTGCTCTTTCCAGGGATGTTATAAAAGCTCGGTCCTCCCTGAACCTACCCTTTAAGGCTGCCAGTATATTTGTTCTTTCTCTTGGGGCAGGTTCTTGAGCTACTTTTTCTATATCTGTTAGGATATAGCTTCTCAGCTCTTCTGTAATACTGGTGTGTCCAGGAAGCAATCGTTATGTTACTTCTCATCAGGATAGCTGTTTATACCTAAGGTAAAGGGAAGTTTCTCTCTGTTCATTTCCCTTCATCATCCTTCCTTTTTTTAGTTTCTTTGATCCTGACTTAGTTGGAAAGAAGTTAGAAATACTACAAAGAGGTAGTTAGGCAAGATGAAAAGCGTGGTGCCTAATGATCAAACGGTAGGCCCTCAAAGCCAGTCTTGTAGACTCCTGACCAGGCTGCCTGAGACCTTCGTGGAAGGCTGGTCTGGCTGGGAGGGTAGAGGTTTAGTATCAGTCATGCTGTCCTTTGAATGTGATAAAGACTTCAGCCATTTCCCCAGGGCGCTAATACAAAAGATTATAAAGCTGCTCTATAATTTTTGTCTATTCAGAATTTAAACTATCATCAATCATCTCAAGTTTTTAGTGTCAAATAAGACAATGTAGCCAGCTATATTATTAGGAAGAGATGTGTTTCTGAAGCAGTGCATGTCTGAGGGTGCATCGGAATAACACTTAACTAGATAAGCAGTCTCTCATGGGCAGTGCAATTAAAAGAGCTTAAGTTTGGGGAGGTGGGCTTTTACTCAGGGAAGCTGTGCTGAAGGATATGGCCATCTAGTATACTTGGAGCCTGAATATTTGGTAAGGAGGAAGGATAAATAAGGAGGAAGATTGATCATCACCCAAATCTGTGAATACATCTTTCTACTGCTTTAGCATGAAATGGCTACAGTGAATGGAGAGTTGGAAGTGGTGTGGAAAAAATCTGCTCACTCCTAGTGCAGCATACGTCTTCGGTTTTGCTCTCCTAAAATGGCATTTTGTGCTGATGCAAAGTGCTGGAGTGACCATCAAAAAGGTGAATAACGCTGTGAAGGTAGACTGCAACAGTCTGGGGAGCTGGAGGGCAAGTTTCCTGCCAACTCCAGCATAATCCTTGATGGAGGTTTATCCTCAAGTGGAAGCCTCTCTGTGGGGGACATGTGGGAAAATGAGACTGTAAAACAAAGACATGGGAGGAGATGTGAGGATGAATGAGAGGGGACACAAGCAGATATAGAACACAGCGCATGGAAGGGGGCAGTCTGATATAGGACTAAGGCTGAAGATGGTTTTTGGAGGGAGTCACGTTGTGCTAGGGGAGTGCTTGTGGCGGGGGAGATGCTGCAGCCCATGTATAACCCACACTAGAACAAGGATACTCAAGGGGACTGCAGCCTGTGGGGGGCCTGGCCTGGAAAAGAGGAAGCAAGCAAAAAGGAAGGAAGGAAAAGAGAAAGAAAATGGTAAGAAATAGTAAGTAGCAGCAAGAAAACATTATGTACCAGCCCAGTCTCCTGAGCTGTCTGTCACCTCACACCAGGGGCTTGCAGGGAGTGTGTCCAAGACAAAGGAAGGAGAAACTGGCTGGCATTTGTGGAGGAAAATGTGTTGGATTGTAGTGGAGTCTTGGGAACTGGGAAGAAAAAAGGTTTACTTAAGTGTTTGTTTAATTGTTTGTCATCTCTGCATTCCAGTGTCTGAATCAGTAAATAAAAGTTTATGTTAATTGGCAATAAATCAAATTAAGTGAAATTCCCAAAGTCAAGAATCTTTTGCCCATGGTGCCTTGGAGCATACTCTTGCCAAGTGTCTCTCCCTCAAGGTTATTCATTACCTCCTTCACCTCATGATTTGCCTAAGTTTTAATAAGCGGTAAGGTACATTTTTCATTTTCAGGAGGCTGTAGAACATTATGCATCTCTAGAAAGTTGTGGAGGTTCCAAACATGCTCTGTTTATTATTTTTTCCCCCAATGGTATCAAAATGAGGCTGCAAAGCTAGTGCTGGGGAAGAGCTGAGAAAGAGTTTATTGACCTGCTTCACTTTGGTGCTTCTCTAAATGAAATACTAACTTGATTGCCCTTGAACTCTCAGAATGCCCTTATGCAACTGTGTCTAGAGGACAAAAGCAGGGCTTATTGTCATGTACTGGCAAGGAACTTTAAGATAGCGACTGCACACATCATGCATTATAATATAATGAGAAGAGATTCTGCTATTGATCTCTTAACAGAGAAAGCACAACAAGCAACATAAACGTTGTATGGATTGTTTCGTGTCATTGAAATGCAGCCATCTCTGGAACTACTGACACAGGCACAGATTTGGGATACTCAGGAATACTGAGAAGGTGAAAAAAGGGGCAGTGCTGTTGCACTCTGGTCTGCATGCTAGGCTTTCCATTTGGCACTGCATGCTCTTGACCCAAGGTTTTCTGTCGTGTGTGAATTGTGCTCAGGGCCAGGCCTGGGTTTGATGTAAGGCTAAGCGTGATGGGAGAATTATACAGATGATTGCTGCTTTTAGTTTTGTTTCCTAAGCAAAGAGATGCCAGCTTTACATTTGAACTTGGTTGCTTTCTGAAGCTTTTGTTTTAGTGTACTGTAAAATTCTCCAGTTGAGTTCAAATCCTCCTTTCCCACTGAAGTCAGCAACCAGACTCCTCCTGCTCCAGTGAGAATGGGAATTGGAGGCACCACAGAAAATGTCTTTATTTTGGTTTTGAGTTTTGTTTTTCTTTCTAAAAAGGTCTGAATAGACAGATTCATTCCCATTTATTATAGTAATAATGACCTTTACACCAAAAAAATCATAATAATGGCCAGAAAAACCTCCAACCAGGCCATTTTGAGACCCCTGGTGCCGGAGGCCAAGTGCCTAGCCAAAAAAAAAATCACATCTCTAAATATAATTGGTTGCAGCAACAAAAAGAGAGAGCAGAAGGAAGAAAGAAGTCAGCAGGTCGGATGGTGAGGTTGCAGGCGTTCATATCTAAATGGCCTCCCAATGTACCATTTTGCTCCTAATGACACAGGATTAGGAGAGTAACATGATTGAGGTTTTATCAAACATGCAATTGAACAACACAGCCCATCTCCCTCCTGTCCCTTGCTTGTTCAGCCTAAATTGCAAAGGACTTGAGGGATTTGGAAAGCCAGATTCAGCAGCTGAAAGTCATTTGCTCCTTTCCTTCCTCCTCTGTCCCCTTTTTCATTGCTCCCTCTCTTTCCTATTCCTGTTTCATTCAGTAATTAACCTTTTAGGTAATCTCCCTTGCAGAGCTGGCTAAGCTGCTCTTCAATTTCCCTATTGTTGAGCTGCTTTAAGACAAATCAGACCAAGTGTCTTGAGTGACTGACAGGTGGAGCTATCTGAAAGGCAGAAGAGTTTAGCAGGAAGAGGGTTTGGTGTCTTCTGATGGTCAGGAGGAGAAAGTGGTGAAGGCTGTGCTTTGGGCTTGTTTATTGTACTCCGTGTTGCTCTTCTTAGGTAGTTGTGCTCTAAGGCTTGAGGGCCAAATCTGCTGCAACCTGACAGAAGTGGGTAGGGTCTCAAGCAGTGTAAGCAGAAGAAGGGTTTGTTCCCCTTATTTCCTTTTCCTGCAAAGGGTGGATTGTGTATTTTACTGTTGATGTTTTATTCTCCACTGCTCATCATTCTCCCTCTTTTTTTCTATCACCTGCTCCCAGTTACTGTCAGTCCACTCTATCTGCAAGAGTGAACTGTCTGCAGGCAGTGGTGCATTGTCAAAATGTATTCTCACCCTTCTGTCCAGTAAGTTATCTGGGAGCATACTGATTTTTGTACTAATTTGTTCATTATTCTAAGTTGTTAGATAACAAGTTTGTGTGATTGAATTTTAGCCTCTAGTTTCTTTGAGAATGTCTTTTTCTGAGTATCTACTCCTAATTTGCTATGCTATTTGATGGATCATTGATGCCATGTGACGTTATGCCTGTGCCTATATCAGCAAGCCTAAGCTCACTACAAGAAGTTTCATTTTTTAGCCTGTTCATTAGTTGTCTATGAATATTTATTGATTAGTATTCAATGACTCTGGTATGCATTGAGTACTAAGGACTGCTCAGAAGATCTGCAGTGCCATTTCTGAAGAGAATGTGTACATTGAGATGTGACTAGGCTCAAGATGTTCACAAATATTTTAGTATTGCCTCCTTTTACATCTCTCTGAATAACAATTTTCATCTTTTCTCTCTTTGCATATATTTTTCTTCAACCTTGCATAAAATTTACTAGAAAAAAAGCCCTTATCTTAAGCCTGTCTTTTTGAAATAAGCCACCTGATCTTGCTCTTTCTGAGACACTTGTTTTTTCCTTCCATCCAATGAATTTCATTCTGTTGAGGTGGGAGGTGCTGGCCACATGGAGGGCATGCTGTAAAATGAAGTTGTTGATGACTAATGGTGAAACAATAAAGACTGTAAGAATCCTAGGTGAATATTACCTGAGAACAGCTACCCTATTGACCTCACTAGTGGTGTTCACATCTGCATAAACTGAACTGCAAATAGGGAAAACAGCTGAGCTGGTGCAATGTGTCGCAGTGCAAATGAATGGAGCCTTGTGTAGCCTGGAGTCCTCATGTTGACAAGCCTGCTCTGATGTCTCTAATCTGAGTTACATGTAAGCAGAGACCAAAGCTTGCTGATGTGGGTCTTTATCCCACAGAATTGCTGTTCCCTTTCTGAATAATCTCTTCACTGTAATCTGTTGCTCTTTTCTACTCTGGGCTATAGACATCAGTGGATTTTGGAAACCAAATAAATTTTTTGTAGGAGTACTTCACTGTACTCTATGATATCAGTTGTTTATTTTCCATATTCTGCCCAGAAATATCATTGAAGCAATGATAATGTGCAGAATATTCCTCGTTATATAGCAGTGTTAGTGTTTGTAGGCTTTCTGCAGAGCAGCTGATACTCACACTCAGCACAGCCCTTTGTGGCACATAGAGGCACGGTTGTCTGAAGGAGGGCAGTGGCAGTTCACTGAATAGGAGGGAGGGGAGGTAGTCTAATTCACTGCATAAAAGTTGAAAAGTCGGTTGCAGTGGCAGGACAGGAGAAGACCTGAGTGTGGCCCCCAATGCATATGGAATTTTAAGCTGCGTTTGGTGATGCCTGTAGTTTCACATCAAGTTCTCACCATTTTCTGATGAAAACTCGTGAAAAAATCTAATGGAAACATCTTGAAACTCCTTTGAACAAAGCAGTTTCTGGTTTTCTGTTAATACATTGACCTAACAATGTGTATCCCTGGCCTATAACAGCAATTCCTGTGTACCACAAAGATCTGTGTGGTTAATAATGATGAAGAAAAGGATCTTGCAAAACTCCTACTATTTTTTTCTGCATGCAAAATAACCCTGGGAAGTAAGCCTCCTTCACATTTTAGAGCCAATTCAGAACTAATTTATTGTATTTATTTTTTAATTGCTCCCTTATGACAGCTAACACAAGCATTCCACATAATCCTTAAGATTTGTCTGATGCTCTCATAGCCAAATATGAGAGTGGTATTATTTTCCTGCTCCCCAGGTGATCATCTTCTGACGTGCTCATCTTAAAAGAGAATGTAAGTTTCTTGGGGCAGGAAATTATACTTTTTGTTTTGAGCCTACGTTTAAGTGTGATTAAAATAACCCTTATACTTAGTTTCAACTGGTAAGTTGGCCCTTTCTGATTCAGATGGTTGTCACTGCAAGGAACTGGATTTTCTTTTCTTGGTATTCTGTCAAGACTTCTGTCATGTTTTTGAACTGAAATTGTTGAAGACATTCTGTTCTTGCCTTTATTCGTTCCCTAATTTTGCTTCTTTTTTTTCCTTCATAGGTAAGTCTTCGTACTTTCTAATCCTCTCCTGATTGTCTTGAAAGTAATGGTAAGTTATTAAATTTGAATTCTTTTTGCAATGACATCACTATGTAACTTGGCAACAAATGCCATTGTCATATGTGAGTCTCTGATAAGGTTGGGAGGGGGTAAATGAGGTGACCAGAGATGTACAGCTTGTTCTGAGTCCTAGCCACTGTTAAGCGTCTTGATGCTGTTGAAAGTAGTTGTGAATGCCAGTATCTCACTGTAACTAATTAGCAGTCATCAAGTTATGCCCAAGTATTGGAGCATCTTGCAATCCAAATTGAATCGCTTACGGATTCCATGACTACCAGAGAAGGCAGCAAGCAATGTGTATTCTGGAGTTGAAGGAGGGGATATTTGTTGGGGGCAGAGTGTTAGTATTAATAAGATTCTGACATGTTATATGTTGTTATAGTTGTGATGGTATGTATAGGTTGCAGAACACTAAGAAGCTGTTGTTGGGTGACAAGGAAGATGGTATGTCCGTATGGGAAAGGAAATTAGCAGAGTTGCTCGGTTTCCAGAGGAGTTCTTGTGTTCATCAGAAACTTAATATGTTCCATATGGCAACTATCCTGTCCTTTACAGTGACAACTGAGTTCTGCTGAAGGTCTGGTAAATCAGAGTAAAAAGGCAAGACTATAATGCAGTCTGGACTGGACTGCAAACATGCATTGTTCTCAGGTCAGCCTATTGACCTCAAATGGGTGATGGAAGGCAGGTCACATGTGTCTCAGCTTATGTTGACATACGTAGTCTGTGAGGGGTAAGCGGGCTGTTTCTTTAGAATAAACTTTTGTTCTGTATCTTGAGCCTTGTTCAGACTAAAATAACCAGTGTAGGGCACTTTTAAAGTTACTTGGGTTTTTTTTTGAGTAAAATTCTTCCTCTTACATGTAAACCTCCAAGATTGCCTCCTTGTCTGTGAGAAATTGTACTAATGGAATATGTCTGAAATACTTGTGATGTACTCAAATTAAATCAGTAAATAAAGTTTGTAGAATTAAGAGATTACTTTTCATAGCTACTCCACTGGAGACTTTGACTCTCACCAGCAATTTCACTTGCATCAACTGAGGCGTCTAGTTTCTGATCAGATATTCCAGTCTCTACCTTGGCAGGAAGGAGTTGCTACCTGGCATGGTGGCAATAGCAAGATGTCTAACCCAAGTGTGGCCTGACAACATGATCATGGCTTTGTAATAATTTCTTAAAAGCCTTACTAAAATAAAATAAACCCTATTTCTTGAGTAGACACTTAATTTAGTGTTGAAAAGAGCAGGTGGGCACTTGGGTGACCCAGATCCTGTATAAAAACATTGTTGTGGCTTCGTGTCTTTCATAGTGTACAGTTCATAGTCTGGATTTGGTCTTGTGCTGAAATCAACAGCAACTCTTTCTTTTTTAAACATATCTTTCTGCATTTTCCCCCTGATCCATGATAGTCATGCATACAGAAAGGAGTAAACACAACCCAGCAAAGTTTGCCATCTATCCTAGTATTTCAAACTCCATTAGAATCAAAAGGTTAGAGACACTGTTTTCAATATGGTAGAGGACAAAACTCTGTTGTATGGCAGCAAAGAGGGAGAGTAAATCAAAGTGCCTAAAATGGCATTAAAGACTAGGGACAAAACTCTCTAAAAGTACCTCAGCTGCTCAGGAGCTTGTCTTCCTGAAAAATCAAAGGACTTGGGGATTTGAGTTCTTTTTTTGAAAATGGGACTTGTTTTTTGAAAGCTACTTTTGAAAATATACTCTGTGCATTTAGAAACTTGTTAATTCTGGCACTATTGAACAGAATTTGAAAGGCAGTTTGGTTGTTCTGATGTTCAGGGTACTGTGGTTTGTTAGTACTTGTACATAGTCTGCTGATCAAGGGAAAAACCTCCAGGGCAACTGCTGTAGGGTGACTTTGCCACATAGCAGGATGTTGTGGGATGGTGCTTAGTGCAACATAGGACGTGTGGAAACCTCTGGATTATCCACTCCATCTCTTATTCTTGAGTAATATTCTCTTCATGAATATGCAGCCGTATTGGGGTGGCTTCCCTAATACTGAAGTTGGAAGTCCCTGTCTAATCTCACTTACCTGAAGGCTTGGAAGCCTTTTTTTAATTCCCATGGCCAGTTAACATCCATATGTTTTTATGTCAACATGATCTTTTAGTTTAAAGAGCTCTTTTTCCTCCCTGGTGCTTACCCATGTTGAGGAGTTTATAGTCTGTAATCATATACCCCTTCATCTCTTGCTACCTCTTTTTTCCTGTGTTTGCACAGGGAACAGAGGGAAAGGTCTCATCTGAGCTGATGCAACACTGTCTTGACAAGATACTGGGCAGCCATGACGCAGCTGAGCAAATCCTCACCTCAGCCTGATCTATTGCTTGTACGTGGCAGAACAAGGCTATAAAACCTGCAACCCTGTGTTGCTACAACAGTGCTAAAGAGGCCAGATGGATGTCAACCTAGCAATATAAGGGCTTCCAAATCTGTACAGTGACATCTGATGGCATATTTAGTGCCGGTGCTCAGATGGACTTTGCTGCAATGTTTCTTGACCACAGCTGTTAGTCTGTGAGTTTCCTTTATTAATGAATCACAAAGAGGTACTGGGAGTGGATGTAGAGTTGTAAGTTATTGCTCTGCAAATACCTTTCTTTCTCTTTGGCTTCTAAATTACCTGCTTATGATTTTAAGGATTGCAAGTTGGTGGAAGTGCTGTGCCTAAGGGTTGTTTGTGCTTTTGGAAGTCTCCCCCATAAAGCAGTTCCCTGTCAGCTTTTCAGGGGTGTGTTTTCTTTGGGGGGTTATGTAGATGCCTGTCCAGAGCCTGACAAGTCACTTTATGACTATATGTTGGCATCTGATGTGAAGATGGATTCCGAAAAATACACAAAATGTGGTACCTGACTGTGCCTTTAAAGAGCTCATGAATTTTTTGCATTGGTGCTCTGGTCTGTTTTGTACCTCTGCATTTTTCTAAACGGGTATTATGCAAGGCCTAAGTTAGAGTGTGAGTTCCAGGGAATTTCATGTACCTTAGGCATTATTGTGCTGCTGAAAATACCATTGAGTTTTACAAATTCTGTTCTGTTCCAGAGCTCAAGGCAATTATTTCCTGACCATCAGGATCAACAAACGGCTCCTGTAATACCTTTGGTTATATTCTTATTTACAGACAATCTTACTCACTTGTGTTTTACACTGTCTGTAATTCCTTTTCAAGGTTACAGATAACTCCGGCATTCAAATGTAGCACTGGTATCCTTCCATTTCTGCTTCGCTTTTTGTGCTCTTTTCTACAGAATTAGTGTGAACCTATAGAGAAGTGACTTCACAAGCAGAAAAATGAATTTCAGCAGAGAGGCTCACAAAGAAAAAGTAATCTTTCTGAAAGTTCACAATAGAGTCTTGAGCAGAAATAGCATGGTGTTAGGTAGTAAGCAAAACGCTGCTCTGCTGGATAAATTACCCCTCCCTCTGGAGGCACTGGGATGTATGCTGAGTAATACAGTTAAGGGGGTGGAGAGAAGAATGTGCTATTAGCTATTGCAGATATGATGAGTATTTCTGGGAAGGGTTGCTGGATATCCCTGGCCCTTCACCGCTGGTCCATCTTTGCTGCTGGTAAGCGTAGATTAGGCGGTTGGTGCTCAGTGTATCATATAAATCTACTGCGATTAATCTACGCAGTCTGTTGCCAAACAGCTAGTGCCTGCTAAGCTGCTTCTTGCAGGAGCCAGGTGGGCTTGTTGGCAAGAACCACTCTTTTAACAGCAGGAAATGCCAGTTCAGACTGAATCACATGCAACCCATCAACTGTCCCGGTACTGAAAGAAACACTGATCCTGTGTTGCATAGAAATGTTGTACCATCACAGGGGCCTGAGGTCTCCGAGTCATTTCATTGCTGCTTGAGGCCACAGGTTTTCTTGGCAACTACATACAGTGGCGATGTCTTGCTAAGAAAACACAGGTAGTCAGGGAGTGTGGCTGAGGGCTCAGCCTGGGGATGATGCTTTGGCTGAAGAGCAAGAAATAAATATGAGGTTTTTTGACATATTTTTAGGTCTTCCACTCAATTAGAAGCACAGTAAGGTGAACTTGCAATGTATTTGCAATGACGCCATTATATGTATGGAATTAGGATCCATTTCCCCAGCTCATGCATTTCCACTGCAGTTCAAGTTGTGCGTTGTCTGCAGTGATTCTCAGCTTCATGTTTCTAAACTCTAACATGTGCTTGCGTTGGAGCATGTGCTAAACTCTGACCTGCAGTCATGGAAAACTGCATAACCACAAAAGGCTGGGTCCACAGCTCCTAACATGCTACTGGCTGCACAAAAGTGCTGTGTTCAAGATGCACCTCTGAGTGTCACTTCCTAGTGGGTAACTGTGGGAATAAAAAGTTTGGCTTTGTAAGGCCTTCAATAACTGCCATCCATTAGTATCTGGCATCAGCCAAGTGATGCTGTAGCAATAGCTGTGGGTTAGAAGGCTCCTGCAAGGTCACGTACCAGAGGAAAAGGAGGGGAGAGATCAGCATCTAGTATTTAGGATGCACTTTATTTCTTTCTCATGCCATTCCTGCTTTCTCCTCTTGCCTGTTTTTTCCTCTCTCCTTCTTTCGTGACTCTAATGTCTGTTTGTTAAGATAATAATTTTTTTCTCTGCATGAGCTTCTGTCATTAGATGAAAGGTCATGGGTATAATATGAATCTGGAACGATAAATACAGTGCAAAATAGATTGAAATGCACACGGCAAAGAGGGTTACCAATTAAAAACCACTTTGCCGAGCTTGCACCAAACAGACAGCCACACAGCCTCTGATTTCTCTTTGCTTATGATTAGCTGCCATTGAAAGTTAATTACTTTCAGGATTGAAAGAAGTGAAAATAAAAAGGGAAAAAAATCTTTCAGAAAGTTATACCTAAACTAGAGATTTTCTTGGAAAGGTTTTTGTGTAGCACCCATTCCAATGCACATGAAAATCCAATTCAGGTTCTCCATGTCCCAGAAAGTAAGGATGAAAAAGGGATGTGTGAGTGTATCTGGCACCTAGGATTTGTTCTTGGGTTACTTTGAAGGGTTATTGCCACTGGAGTCTCTTCCAGAGGCTTGCTGAGATCTCTGGTGCACTGGTATGAAGTGAAGGATAGGTATCACAGAAAACCAAAAGCTCTGCTCCCTATTTAAGAGCATGTCCTCAGGACACATTCCAACAGACCATTCCCATCCAGTACAGAGATCCTTCTGGCAAGGAATTCCCTTATCTGCCTTGAGTGCCTCAGGTGGTGATGGTCTTATTGAGCCTCTTTTCCCATCCTGTTAGCTGACTTTTAAAATGGATTATCTGGACAAGTTTTCTTGAATTAATTCCTTCCACCTTCTTTAGCTTGCTTGTGGGAGAAATGTGGGTTGCTACAATGCAATAATGAGGTGTCTACACGTAGAATTATAGAGTGATTTGGGTTGAAGAGGGCATTGAGATCATCCAGTTCCAACCCCTCTGCCATGGGCAAGGACACCTCATCCTGGATCATAAGGGTTTCCCAGGGTCATGCTGGGATACCTACTCCAGGTAAAGCATACATCAGTCGCAAATATCTTCTTTTGAGTTGTTGGGAGTTTATATATGCAAGTGACAGGATTAATTACTCTAAAATGCAATCCTTTGTTACACAAAGCATCAGTGATTCTTCATATAAGGGAAAAAAAAACCTCAGCCAACAACTAAAGGCTGGGGAGAGACTGGGGTTTCCAGTGCTGGTTGTTACTGATGCTCTGATTTTGATCCCTAACGCTTGAAAGCAGTGCTTGTTTTCAGCAGTTCTTGCTGTGCTTTCTAGGGATTGGACTCTTCCAATGTGTTTTCAAGGTGGGCATCTATGCTTTCAAGGCATTGCTGACTGTATCAGTCTCCATAAGGGACTGTGTGCACCTGCTCTGTAACAAGCTGCAAGAATCTTGGAAAGGAGGAGAGAAACAAGTGCTATCCCTTTACAGAGGCAGTAAATTAAGCTTCTAATGGCGGAAGGCAGACATAAGTCTCACATTTCTCATATTCACCCAAGATCCATGGATCAAACAAATAGATATTTTCATCTATCACATGAAGATTAATTGTATCAGTAGACTTATCCTCCACTGCAGGTGGAGCTTTTTTGTATTTAAGAGAACATGACAGGTTGTGTTAATTCCAGAAGAGACCCATGTTCTCACTGCTTAAAGCATGGGGAATAATGTTCTAAATGCCTAGTGTGAATTTTCTACCGGCACAAGATATTGCTAGTGATTTCTGAGCTAAAGGGAAGCCGTTCTGATTCTGAATTGGTGTGTAAGAGCTCTGTTTGTGTAGTATTACACTTTAGACTTATACTGGCACCATAACATGGAAATACTCAGAAGACTGGGAAAAAAGGGAGCATGGAGAATGTATGCTGAGTATGTGAGTAGGATCTTCAAGTAGAAAAGGGAGAAAGATGCTTTATGAAGGTAGAGGAGCAATAGTTGATAAAGTTTCCTTTTTTTTTTTTTTTCTGCAAAAAGAATATTAAGACTGATGCCACTAAGGGCTAAAACTTTTTCCCTTCTCTTTTTTTAATAGTCTATCTCATGTTTTTTATGTAAGGGATAGACTTGGGAAAAATGCAATAGTCTTGTTAGACAGCAAGGGAACAACCGGATTAGGAGCGAGCTGGTACCCCTACTCAGTGCTGAAACCCAGACCTAGGATGCAGACTTCTAGAAAAAACTTGCTCAGTGAAAGGGGCATATGGAATGTTTATGGGAATAGTTATCCCATGTGAGTATCCATGCGATGGACACTGGTAGCTTGCGACGTTTTTGTCTGAGGAAAGAAGCAGGATTTGTAGTCTTAGGTACTAGCTGTAGTCAGAGCTGTTTCTTGGCATTGCTTCACAGGAGAAAAATGTGGGAGTATCTGGACCACATATACATCCTCTGACCTTTGGTGACAGTATTAACTGCAGATGGACAGGAATGTAGCCATGTACAGTCTCATTCTCCCTGGTTACATTTCTGACACTACTTCTGCACTGGAAGTTTTGGAGAGGCTAATTGGACCTCCTTGTAGGCTGCTTCAAGCACTTCTAGTCAGAGAATCAAGCAAAGTATCTTTAATCCTTTCCTACAGTACAAAGTCAGCCTGTCATTGGAGAAGCCAGGCTGCATTTGGTCCAGGGAGACACCAGTGTAGACATTCCTATACCATATGAGCAGAGTCCTTGGGGAAGGCAGTTGGAGGAAGCTTTTGGAAAGGCAGGAGGGGGAACAACAGCGGTTTCATTTCATTTGGAGTCACCATGGCAGCAAATTACTTCTTCTTTCCTTCCTTCCCCCACCTTGTTTAAAAAGAAAATGGGGAGTAACAATAGCAAGCAAGGCCTTCAGCTAGAGAGAGCAGTAGAAACTCATTTACAGCTGAAAAATACATAGAAAAGAAGTCAGGAAGCTATTGAATGATTTGTAAAAGGAGCATGGTTTTCTTGTTTGCTGCTCCATTCACCATCCTCTATGTTAATCTCTGTGAAGAGAGACAGGCCTTTTTCTCAGCCAAGAACAATTTACCTGTGTGCTGGCACACAGTTAAGAGCAATTTAGAAAACAACAAAAAAATCTCATTCCAAATTAACATTTAGCTGGTGACATTAGAGGAATGAGTTTATTTTTCTTTCTTTTTTCTTCTTTTCCCTCCCATTCAGAAGTTCAGCTCCTGCTTCTTAATGCTCAGAGGAGCACATGGAGGTGGGGCGTGAGGTAACCTGAAGGAATAAAGGAGCTGAGCTGTTTAAGACGCCCTTTGGTGCTGAGCCCCATGAGTGCATGCCAGGCACATGTCTCTAGCACTTGGCATGTTGGCATCTCAGGGCCAACTGCTTTTGTGGGCAGTTGCAACTGCATCTGCAGAGAGTGTGGGGCCATTTGAACTTAGTCCCCCCACCTTGGTCCCTGTGCATTTCCATTTGGGTGTAGGCCCTATGAAACACTGGTGTCATCAGTAGGGATTGTACCCCAGAACCTGGAGTACAGGGTAGATCTTGAGGGGTATGTGTCTAAAACCAGGGGAGGCAAACATCAGCCAGTAGCTGTAGAGCAGCCCTGGTCCCTACCTCTGTGGTGGGGTTCACTATTTGCACCAGTTTTGATATCGTTACTCTGGCAGCATCTCTTCTCAGCTGTGTAGTACAAGTATAACTGAGAAATAAGTACAATTAAGTCTTGTCCATAGCCCTTTCTAAGCCCTGATTTTTTGCCAGCAGAGTTATTAGCTGTTTAATGGAGAAGGAGGGTGTAACCAGAATTGCTCTTCAATATGAACCAACAGTCTTGAGTCGATGGATGAACCTCCTGTCCACCTCTGGTACCCCCATAAGCACAACAGTGGCCAAGGATTCATGTGAGCACATAATCTGCAGCTGCTGATGCATTCCCTTTCCCTCTGGCCTCTGTTCAGCAGTGGCATAGTGTGTGTGCGGCTGCAGGCTGTACTGGAGGTAACAGACTCCTGGTTTTGCAAGTCATATCTCAACGTAATATGATCAAGAAGTAGAAAACTCATCTCCCAACCCTCACAGCCCTGTGGGGAGATGGAGCTCCATGGGAGTCTTCTGATCCAATGACCACAGCATCTCTGAAGCCCTGCTGTAGTAGATCAGTTTGGCTTCTCCTGAAGCCACAGCCTGGCTCAGATTTTAGCATGTGGCACAAGCCTTTGCGGAGAAGCTTAAGTGTGGTGGTGTCAGCATGAAACCATGGCTCAGGAGTCGTAAGTTGACTGCATTGGAAGAATGGCATGGCCTGTGCCATCAGTGCTTTCTTGATGATTTGCTGAACCACGAGACGCGTGTCCCCCCAACATCAGCATCTAGGAGGAAGGATCAGAACAAGTACGAATAACCTACTGATCTCAGACTTTTAACAGCCTCATTCTGTTGGGGGGGAAACCCTGTGTTCTGCTATTGCCCATGCTCTAGCTTTTTGCTGCGTAGGAAGGCGATCCTCTTCTGCCTTCCAGCACTGAACTCCCTCAAACCTTTATGAAGGTCAATACCTGACGTTAGTCCATCAGTAGCACAGAGCTTAATGAAGCTGGCAGAATAGGAGAAAGTCAAACTATTTAGGTGGAAGGGGTGTATAGTGCTTGTGTGGGGTGAGAGAACTCCAAGGGGAGGGATGCTTGTGGGCAAGTGTTAGGGACTGGGAAGCGGTGTTGTCCCAAGGCTGTACAGCTCTGCTTGCCACACCACCAGTGACTGGGAAAGCAGACCTGATGGTTATCTTTCCCTCCCTTTGAATGACTTCCTGAAAAACCTGTAAGTAAAGGGATCTTAGCATGGGGGTGGCAACATCATTCCCCTGTCTTGAAAGGGAAAGGTCTGATTTGACGCCTTTTGGTTTTTGCTTGTTTGGATCTGGCATCAGCACTTGGACAACCTTGCGGTTGATGGAAATGAGCAAGCCAGTGTCATGGCTCATACCCTTTCCATCAGAGAAAGGTGTTGACTCGAGGAGATCCAGAAAAATCAGCTAGTGTGCAGAAGTGGACAGAGTGTGTCAGGAGGCATGGAGGTGAGGCAGGATGCTGCACAAATAGAAAACTTGATGGAGGGGTATTAATTTCAGCACCCAGCACAGAATGGGTCAGCAAGTTAGCAGCTGGGAGAAGACTTGATTTCCAAGGAAACCCTCATTCCTTTTCTATGTGAGCCAGGCAGGTGGCAGCAGTGGTTCCTACCCAGAAGATACTGTACAGAGGCAGTGTCCTTAGTTTACCCTTATCTGTTCACACAGGTGCAGCACAGCTGTATTTTTGCTGAGGTGGATGCTGTGAGCCAGATGGAAATGCCTTGTGCATGGCCAGCTGGACCTCTCCAGTGTCATAAATGCCTGCCATGCTCCACAGTGCCCCTGTTGACAGGGAGTATTAGAAAGGAACTGGGATCTCCGCTTGTACGTTCACTCTAGGACAAAGCCCCCTTTTATGTGCATGCATTCACCTTTCAACCCCTGTGTTCCTGCAGAACATAATCTAAACATATGTGGACAACTCAATAAGCAGTCCTTTTGCTAGCTGTATATAGTGCAAGTTCCCTCCCATCCTACTTCTCCTTTCTGTTAGCACCTATCCTCGCTTCCCTGGAGCAGTCCACCCCATCATCTATTCTGCTGCTGTACATGCCATGTCTCTCTTCTTCTTTTTTATTTAATTTAATAAAATGAGTGCGTGGGTTGATTTGCATATTCATGGATCACTTGATTAATAATTGATGAGAGGGCCTGGGGCAGGTGGTTGAGAATAAAAAACATTTAGCAGAGAGCAAAGTGAAAGGAACAGATCCCTGCCTGGCACATGTCCACAGGGGGAAGAGCTGCCGGGGGCTGGCAGGGAGGGAAGGGTAGAGTAGGCACAGTGCTGAATGTCACCAGTGGAATGTAATTTTGTCCATTTAAATAATTAATCATGTCCTTGGAATTGGTGACATTTCAGTCCTGGGGGCTTTTGTCCTTTATGGTGCTATTGTCAGGAAAGCAGGGGCCAGGGAGGTTCCTCTCCTCCGAACAGGGGGAGATGAGGACAAGGCAGACACTGTGGGGAGTCACTTCACGGGTCGGCGTCTTTGCTAGTATGAATCTTGAGGGTTTAGAGGAACCTGGTGTTCAGTGTCCTAAAGCCAGGACCCGTTCACAGACCCTGCTGCAGTGCTGTGTCTCTCTGGAGCGGCCAGTGCCTTTTGAGCTGTGCTGAAGTGCAAGATTAAGTGTCTTTCAGACTGGGTTGAGCAGAGTCCTATAGCTTCTGTTCCCAGCCTACATCTGTGCTCAGTAGTCTTAAGCCAACTTCCCCAACAACTCCTGTGTGTTTTGTGTATAGAATACTACGAAAGAAGCTCCATAATTCGAGGAGAAATGTTCTAAAGGCATCTTAATGCCTAGTGCAACTGCTGCTTTCAGGTGCTGCAAGACTCCATTCCTAGGACCTTCCTCGCAGGAGGGATCAAACATAGGACAAAAAAACCTCAGAGCACTACAGCTTCTTGGGACCTCATTCAAGGAGGGAGGAATGTTAGCTGTCTCACCTCCCCTGATCTCTACCTTGCCTGCTCCTGGAAGGCTTTGCCATGTTAACGTGCCAAATACAAATACTGTGCTAGGCTCAGGCTTAATGGACCTCCAGCATTTGAGGGCAAGAAAGTAAGGTTCGTGCTTTTTTATAATGATCTGAATACATCTGTATCTGAAACGAGATATTCTGTAGTGTTCATCTTGCAATTTGTTGTTCCTTTTCTGCTAAATGTGCTGCATTTTGCTTGGGGAAAAAGATTGTTTCAGTTTGTTTTCTGGAAATCGTCATCGGTAGCACAAAGTATTACTGGAAGTAATTAATCTAATGCTGGCGTGGCAGAGGCAGGGAGACCTGGCTAATACGGGAGTGCTGGCAGAAGCTCCAGTGTTGCTTGCAGTTGTGAAATGAATGGGTTTAGTCCTAAGCTTTGCTACTAAAGACTGAAGTCTGATCCTCTTTCTCTGTTCCTCTGGCCAGTGACAGCACATGGGATCACTTGGGGAAACTTGGATCCGTAACAGAGGTTTTCATCTCCCAGTAGTAGGTTTGATGGTTTATTTATAAATGGTCTTCACAGATAAAAATGAAAACAGCCTTTAACCATAAAACCCAAGGGAGGCACTGACCATTCACTTCCATTAAAGTCTAGCAATCTATTAATAAATAGTAAGATGATACATTATGGAACAGGGGTTTGCAATTAGGTAAAGCATAAGTAGTTATTAATTTATTATGTAGTATTTAATGATGCAACTCTTCTCATGCTGTTACACTGTTTCCTACTGGAGAAAAGGATCAGCTTTATGGGACCTTCTGTGCTCTGGTGCTGTTTTCTGCTTTCCTCAGTGTTCCCAGCTGGGAGAGCTGGGATCCACATCAGCTCTAAACTTCTTCTTGCTCCTGTGTCTACACCTCTACGGGGACTCTGTGAACTCCAGTCATCTGCTACATCTTATTTGGCATCTTAAGCTACAAGGGAATCTCTGCTGATTTCTTTTGAGTGTTTAATGTTTAACATGGAATTATCCTCCAGCTTGAGGTGCTGTCCTCCTTCCTTACGTGCAGGTACTCTCTTCTTAGCAGCAGGCCATACCATTGTTTTGAGGGCACCATCTTGCAGCCCTACCAGTGTATGCAGAGAGGGTTTTGGAGTTAGGATCCCCAGTGACACAGAAAGTACACTGGGGAAGCAAAGCATCATGTCACAAGCTGGCATTTGGACATTGCAGACATTGCCCTGACAAGAGCCTTGTCATGCTGTGCTTTTGTAAACATACTGGGAAAAGCTACAAAGATGTGTCTGGTCTTTTGCTTGCTTTAGCCTGTCTGTTCAGGGCAGAAGAGGATAAATGAAGCTTCAGTAATGTGGAACAATCCCGGAATCCTGTGGCTCTGCCTTATCATTTCAGGACTTTGTACACACTTGGGTGATTTTATTTCTCTTTTTCATACCTCCTACCCACTCCCACCTCCTGAAAATCCTTCAAGAACACGGAGGGCTGATTTGAGTTGGCATATAAAATACAGCAACTTTGCAACCAAAACTTTTGGTCCAGAAGCCCCCCAAATGTAACATATTTAATGAGTGTACTAGGATACTCTTGTATATTTGCCACAATATAGAAAGATTCTAGTAGTAAATATAAAGTAAATAAGAATCTACTGAAACCCTTTTTGCTTAATACTAAAGATACTGGGGTGAGGGTCCTGGGTTTGATTTTAACTTGTTTAGAAGGTTAGGCCAGTCCTTATTTTAATAAGACTTTCACTCATTCTGCTACTAATTGAGGGCCCACAGTTCAAGAGAAAGCAGATACAGAAAAATGGCATCTGGGATAAGCATAGCAGACCTCTCTATTCTCTTTCTGTGTGCCTGCACACACTAGTGGTAATTTCAAAGTAAATGTTGACATCCACACAAACTTGAACGGAAGACATGACAAGTGCTGGACATTAGTATAGTTCCATGCATTCTGCATAGGTGTCTTTCTGCAGCAGAGGTCTTTTATCCTTGCTATTGCAGAGGCTTGAAATTCTCTGCCTCGATACCAAGCCACGCACATCACTTTAGATCTGTTTTCTCCTTTTGCAGAGAGTAGCTCAGTTTTCCTCGGTCTCTCTAGTGCTTGTGCCCCTATTATCACTGTGTCTAATCACAACTGTTGAGATGATTATCTGCATATGTCCCTGGTGGAATGCAAGTGTTATTCTTCCCATTTCACAGAAGGGGAGAGAGACATCATGCAACTATGTGACTAATGCGAAGTCCTGAGGGATTTAATTGAAAGCAGTGTCTAGGGAAAACTGCAGGAAACACGAGTTTGGTACCGAGTGGCTGATTTTAGCATGAATCCCACTCCCTGAGATCTCTTCTGAGATTCATCAGTTTGGTTTCGATTTGCAAGCTGGTGATGAACGGCAGCCTCTGCCAGCCTAGTTAGTGATTTAACATGTGCATCTTCGCAAAGTTGCTGATTTGGTTGACTGGAGATTTTCCACATCTGGATAATTTCAGGCAGAGTTAACTTTTTTCCCAACTTTCTTGGTTTATTTTTGTTATTGACATTTGAGATTTTGGCTCACGGCTGACAGAAGGAAATGCTGTGTGCAGAATCCATCACTGTAAGCAAGCTTCTGCAAAACCTGAAGGTAGAGATGGCAGCTTATAGTTCAGGCCTGTTTCATTGCTAACCTCTCTTTGCTACGTAGTTAACCTGAACAGCAATTGTAAGCTTATTGTACCTGTCTTACAACTGTCCTGCTGGTACTATGCACAATTAATATGACACCTGGGAATGTAATACATGCTTCATGTCACCAAATTCAATTCATTTAGCTGTTTTC
>JBCJKH010062403.1:0-22153 GCA_039877255.1 Loriculus beryllinus
GGAAAGGAAAGGAAAGGAAAGGAAAGGAAAGGAAAGGAAAGGAAAGGAAAGGAAAGGAAAGGAAAGGAAAGGGAAAAAAAAGAAAAGAAAAAAGAAAAGAAAAAAGAAAAGAAAAAGAAAAGAAAAAAGAAAAGAAAAAAGAAAAGAAAAGAAAAACCCCTCCAGATCTTGCAAACTACGTGAGAGCAGGAGGCCAGGTCCCTGTAGAGTCTGGCTGGTTTAATAACACTAGTAAGAAAACAAGAGTGGTAAAAAGAACGATCAGAGTGTTCAAGAGCAGTGAACAGAATATCAATCACAGCGCAACTGCCAAAACGCTGCCCGTTCTCCTCCTCACTGAGACACTAACTCCCAACAATTTGCTGCAGCAAAGGAGCAGATTTAATGAAACAACATGGCTGGAAGGGTTGTGGTGACAGGACACCCAGCCACCGTGCTTCATAGCATGCAGGCACCAGTGCAGGGCAGCACGTGGGCTCTCACCTCCTCACAGGGTGCTGATCCTCCTCCTGCTTCCAAGCAAGACCGCGGTCTCAGAGCAGCCATGCAAGAGGCAAGGCCACAAATCTGCTCTCCCTCTACCCTTTCTCCTCTGGAGCAAACCCTGAGGAGGCAACCTGCATGCTCCAGGGCTAGGCTGGCTGTGGGAGGGAGGATGCTCTACTGTTTGCATTGTGGTGTTGGAAGACACCTCACTCTTGCTTCACAAAAAAAATTCAGAAGCCTCCAAAGATGCTGACTTTGCTTCTCAGAACAGCTCGCTGATGGTCAGGAAGACCTATTCCCAATCAAACTGCCCCTTGGCAGGAGCTAGGGTGAATGGACTCAAGACCAGAGAATCCAGCACAAGTGACTGGAAAATTTTAATACCTCAGCTTTTGTCCCAGAATAGAATCATAGAATCATAGAATAGTTATGGTTGGAAGGACCTTAAGATCATCAAGTTGCAACCCCCCTGCCAGGAGCAGAGACACCTCACACTAAAAAAATATGCCCTTCTATGTTTTAACACAAGTGACCAGTATGTCCTACCTCTACTAATATGGTTCCAGCTTGATTTACAAACTGCTGAGTCTCCCTCAGCATTCCCTACAGCCCCACACACTGCATGCAGAACACTGTTGTCCCATCAATTCAGCATGACACGAATTCTCACAGTGGAGTGATGCTTTGCACCGGGCTATTGTCCACAAACCATTATTTGTTCAAAAAACAAACAAAAGAAGAACATTGGGGATAGTTTTACATGATACTTTTCTGATTCCTGAAAATGTGAGATAATGAATAAAAATGTTCATTACAGAATTATTCACTTTTCTCCATGATTCACGTCCCAGTAATTACCGTGACCAGCCTAATAAAAACTGCTACAAAACGAAGGTCAACTAGCAGTTAGAAGTGTTCATTTTCATTTCAATGTATTCATCTCTGGCTCCTAATGGCCTCATTTTCTCCTATGCTCTTTAATAAATACCACTGAATTACAGGTTAAATAGCTAAATTAAATTATTGCAATTACAGCGTGTGGAGCACTGAAACTGGTTTACCTTTCCCAGTTCAATTAGAGGGGAAGTTTCAACAGCCTGAGACTCCTGATTGCTGTCAATATCCTGAATCACTAGGAATCTGCGCCAAAGGCCAGGTTATTTGGTTACAGACTGGATAATTTCTACACCCCTCTTCCCCCCTGTATAGAGAGGAATGACTTGAGTGCTCTCAGCTAAAACAAAATGAGGCAATCAAAGTATTTTGGGGAAAAGCAGCCTCAACGCGTAATTGATTCTTTTTGACTGAAGAGAAGGAAGCCTTGAAGTGGCTCAGGCTGAGGGATTGTATAGGAAACGACAACCTTCTTCCTCTAAAGGAGACGCAAGTACATTTTAATAAATATGAATGCTTAACCTGCCATCGGCCCACAATTATTTTACATGTACAAATTAAAGATGTTCTTCATTATTCAAAAATATTCCAGCATTTGTTGATGTTGCCCCTTCCACCGGCTTAATTATTTAACATCCCTTTATAAGAATGAATATCTTAATAATAAGGACTGTTGGAAGATAAATATTTAAAAAAAAAAAAAAACCAAAAAGAAAAAGAAAGAAAAGAAAAGGTTTGTTTCCAAAAGATCCCAAAGCATGCAGTGATATTTGTTGTGGAAGAGCTCCCCCTTACTTCTTCACTCTCATGTTTGCAGAAAGCACCAAAAAAAGCTATCGAAGATGGGGGATTCTTTCCTGCGTTGATAACAGGACATGAAACACAGGCACACTCAGAGATACTCAGAATACAGTTAGAGTGAGAGACTGAAATATTTTGACTGCTTATTGCTATTTCTAGCACCCAGGAGAGAGGAAATCTGTGTCTTCCACCAAAATCCACATGTTCAGAGCCACTTGTTCTGTACTGTATATAAGCAGAGAAATTATACTGTCACTGTGAGTAAAGTGAGGTGGACCATGCAGCTAAATCACTCACAGGCTTGATTATTCTTTCTTAGAACACCTACGGGAAGAAAGGGATTTAATTTGTGCCAAGTTGAGGAGCCACATTAAAACATCTCTACAGCCAAAGTAAAAATATATATACTCATTAAGGTAATTGGAAGCATACACAAAATCCTGTTCTTTTATTATCTCATCTTTAATATGTTTTGCCACTACAAGTATTTAATTCATTGTAATCAACTGAGTGTAAGCAAGAACAGAATACGGCCAACACACCGAAACAGAGTTGGGATTAATATGAATGTTCAAGAAGGGGGCACTGACAGGGACACAACTGTGTATTAAAAAGAGTTCTTGCACATGCCACATCAAGGCTGTGGAACATAAACATGATTTTACCTACTAGATAAGGGGTTGGGTTTTATTTGAATGTAGATCCTGCTGCAAATAGCCTTAACAAGCCACAATATTGCAATGGTGTTTGTTCTAAGTAGCTTGAGTAGAACTGTAGCCCTATATTTTCTACAAATTATAAACCACACCTCTCATAAACTTGGTTAGAGAGACAGATTCCACATGTGAATTAGCAAGAGAAGATCAAATCTGCAACGAGGTAACCTTCAGTGTGGAGCAGATCCTGAATGTACTTTATGACAATGCAAAAACTAATTAGTGGCAGCACCTAGAGCCCTAAAGGAGAGGAAAACCCTGTATAGCACTTTGAGTGACTCAGCAGAGAAAGACAGAAATGCAAACAGAGAAAGTGCTTCCAGGATCACTGTGAAGTCCTGAGTAAAGAGTACAAAAGGGCTCAGTATATGTGTGAGTAGAGGAAGACTGAAGTATGAGGAGATTTGAAGGTGTGAATTTCTCAGACTCATCCTCTAAGCAAACTTGAAAGGTTTGATTCTCCACCCACCCTTCCTCAACCTGAGAGTAGGGCTTGGTTTACATGCAAGCTTGTGAACTGAACCCAGTAGGGCTTGAACAGTTCTAGCCAAAACTGTACCAATGGAAATGAAATGAGTGTTTTGTGATAGCTGACGAATTAGGTTACATCTCTCCAACTGTGAAGTGCATCCATTCTACAATGTATGTTTCCACTCCTTTCCTCCCAGGTCTAAGAGGGCATCTGTAACATCCCAAAGCTGAGTGACCTATGTCTGGACTTTCAGATCCTATTTGGATTCTAGGTGAGATATATGCATGGCATGGAAGAGACAATTGGAAGGCTTTTCTTATGTCCATCACATTGTCCATTAAACAGTTCTTGGAGGAAAACTGTACCAGCCAAGCAACATTGTTGATGTAAAAATCCCATTCCTTTTCACAGGACACCACAGATCTTACCTTACAGATGTTATGTACTTAAAGTTAAAGCAAGTTTGAAGACCACGGACTACAGCTGTTCAGAACAGTTACCAAGATTCTTGACAGCCAAGATGTCCTGTGTTAAGAGCTGAGTTTCAGTGAAGTCTCATCAGAAAAAGTATGCAAGAGAGAGAGAATTGCCTAACGGTCAGAAACCTGCCTCATGAAACTCATATTCAACTGCCTATGTCAGGCTGCAAATGGTCTGGGAGAAATATGCTGAAACAACATTGATACTGAAGCAGGAGCCACAGGATTTGAACCAAAATATCATGGTTTTGCCTAAAAAAATGAAAACAAAATTACATTTCTTAGAAATCTTTAAGTTTAGGTTTCATTCCAGTAGGAAGAAAAACACAATTTGAAACTTTAATAATGGATGCAAAGCAAACATTTATTATTCTTCTCAATTCTTAGGATGAAAACGCTTGTGAGAAAGCTGACAGAAGCCACCATGAAGTTTCTGAGGGGCTGAACAGACCACAGTTTCATACCTAGATCATGAGGGGATAGAAGGGGGGGGGGGGGGTGTTTCAGAACGTCCGTGATAGCACCCCAAACAGTGAAGGATGTCGAATTTTTCTGGACAATTTCAAGCTTTTATATGACTATGAAGTTCATGTTTCCTCAGCTAGATGCCAAGTAGGAAGGAACAGTGAATTAGTAACAATAAAAGGAAACATATAATGTACTTCTACAATTCCTTAAATTACAGAAACCAATCAAAGCTCAGGCAACTTAGAAACGTAAGGCAACACCACCTTCTTTTTTGTTCTTTTTGTTTGACTCTGTGAAGCATACTTTGTACCCTCTAGGGTGAAACCTTTATCATACTCCCTAGGGAAGAAACACCAGCTTGCTGAAGTCACTTGTTCTCTCATGGCTGAATTGCCACTCCCTTCTCCAAGGTGAAGAGAAAGGGCAATATCACCATAATGCACTGTCGAGATCTCAACAATTCCAAGAGACTCCAAACCAGCCTCTCAGGGCTGGTGGCAAACTGCATTGCCTATTGCCTGAGGGAGGGTAGCGATAACGTCTAAAAACCTCTCCAGGGCTGACAACTGTATCACCACAGTCAGATGCAATTATGTGCTGGAGTAGCTGGCAGGAAAGGAGATTGACAGTGACCAAGAGAGTAGAAAGGACCGGGAGAAAGCAGACCAAATATTAGTAATGCAAAGTCAATACCTAGATTGCTAAATCTATGCATTACACAAAGGACCTCCTTTGGCAACCGCTACCCAAGATGACTAACGTTTGCTCATGCTGACTTCAATGAAAACGAAGGCCTTGAGAAACTGCTACCTAGGGTGAGGAAGGGTATGTCTACATGGTATGTGGCAGGCTGACAAAGGCTCACCCTGCCTGCACTCCAACCTGGCCAGACGCAAGCCAGCAGCAATGCAGAGGACATGTAGCTGTGGTTTAGTACAACCCCAAACCCGAGCTAACAAGCCCTGCAGAGAGACAGGGCTGGAGCTCAACATCCTCACCCATGCAGCTGTACAGCTTCCGGTGCAGGTCTGGCATGTGTTCAATTGGCTTGAAGCTTGGGCAGAACAAGCTCATGTCTGCTTGCAAAACACTGTGCACACCTACCTTCACACAGCTCTGACTTTTTGCCCAAGAGGTTGCAGAAATGAAGAAATCCCACATAAAGCAGTCATTCTAGATTCTTGGCTTCTTCAAAACCCAGAGACTCACATTGTAGAGCCAATCCTGTTTTGCTTTCCTAGGAGGCTCCAGGAATCAAGTACTGAATTTAGTTTTATTTATATCTTTCTTTTAAAATCTTTCTTTTAAAAATCCTATGATTTGATCAGAAATACTCCATGCATAAGCTTTAGCCCTCCTAAGTAAGAATTTCAGGCGTACTTTTGTCATGCATTTCAATTCTGTCTACCCTGGGCCACAATACTCCTATCTTCTGCAAGATAATTTGATAACTGCTGACCTGGATTATGGGTCTAATCCAAACCAAGAGCAAATCACTTTCAACCATACATTCATTTTATTCCTGTTGTTCATGCATGGACGTGACCAGACAAAGATTTCTAGAGGCTGGGAACTTAACTAACCAAGTCTGTGCCCAAGCCCTGTAGGGCTTTTTTTGTGCCCGTAAAATGGTCATACTCACCTGTGAGGGATGACTGGGAGAAACCACAAAGATGAACTATGCTGCACAATCTCAAGCAAGTTGCAGCATTTTTAAGGATTATCGCTCTATTTCTAAACCACCAAAAGATTACACTCCGAAGATCAGAGGAGTCAAGAAACACTATACTCTCTGACCCCTACACAGATTAAATTCTTAGGGATCTACGTGTCAACATGATGGCCACTATTCATAAGTAACAAACCTGGAACACTGTACCCTGGTGCTTTCAATCAAACCAGATAGCTACACCCATTACCAAAAATAATGACTAATGAAATGACTAAGAGGGATGGGTAACTGAAAAGCAGAGGCTGCAGGAATGACACAATACTGTGAAGCATTAATTCTGTCAGGGAGCCTGTTTGAGTATTTTATATCCTTTTCTCTTTGGGAACACAGTGCCAACTCAGTCTGGTCATTTTATTACACAGGAAAGGGGAATTCCTCCCTGCAGCAGAACCTCACTGCTGCAAAGGAAAAAGTAAAGTCATCCAGAAGACCAACAAAGTATTAAAGCAAGCTTGTGTATTAGAGTTTAAAGTGCAACTCAGAAAGGCAGCAAATGACAACCAAACCAGAATCTTCTCTTGCTACTTACGTTACACACATGTAAGAAGACAGAGAAGCATGGCAGAGGCAAAAATGAGTGGACTGTGCCAAACTTTTTCTTACTGCCCTTGCCAAAATGCCCTGTTGTCTCTTGAAATACAACTTAATGGCAGCCAGGGAGCAAAAAGCCTGATCTAATGCTCACTGAATCAATAGCAATTGATTTTTCTGATAACTCCCATGGACTTCATCTGTGTCCTGCCCTGAAAGAGTTCATTTATTCCCTTGCTATTTCATCGTATTTTTTCCTAGAATGAATCTCCATGGGTTGAATTTCTCTGAACATCCAAGTCTATTAGTCTATTTGCAATAATTCTGTTTAGATTCTTGCACTGCTTGTTTCATCCACATACCTGCTTGCTTGAGGTTAAGCCTCACAAGCCCTTACTACAGAAACACACTGGGGGGAAAGAAAGCTAGCCAAGTTCACAGAGGGACTGGAGGGAGAAGGGGGGGGCGGTGGAAAGGAGGGGGCAGCAGCAAGAAACCCCAATTTATGCTGGCTTCCCAGTTCAGCATTTGAGCTGTGAACCTATCCTTGCTGTAATAACTCAATTTTTTTTCTTTATTGTTTGCTCACTCTTCAATTTAGAAGTGCTCTGGTCTCCTTGGGATGAAAGGTTATAACTAGGTACTCACTGTTGTTGTTATTATCGTTGAGATTATTCACAAATAGATGTGTCAAGGTAGATTCAGAACAAGTTCTACTGAGGCTCCTATATCTTCCAGGCATCTATCTGTACTGTTATATAGCACTAAGGTGTGAACAGGGAAAACCACATACCCAGTCAGCGCTGTGTTCAAGTGGCCTGCCAATTCCAGCTAATCACCAAGTTATTTACTTCCCGTTTATTAGGCCGAAACTGCCACTAGCTGTTGGCAGCCTCTAATATTTACACCTTACTTTCCTGGGGTCTCTTCAAGCACTGCTGTAATAAAAAAGCCATTTCTTCCAGCTTTAGATGCAAGAATTAGCACACAGAGCACCACACAAGGCCAAGCCAAATTCTGATCTCAGTTACAAATGTGCAACCCCATTGATTTCCAGTGGTTTAATCTGCAATGGTCTTGAGCTGCTGTACCTGAGAGCACAATTTGATCCACCATTCACAGAGAGGAGTAACAGTAGTACCTCTTACACACACATGACTATTTTAAGCACAGTAACAGCTAGACAAACAACACTCACCATCAGTGGCCTCAGTCTCCTTTCCATCACATCCAATAAATCTCAGGATGAGCAATTCCTCAAAAATTAGCCTAAACAATTCTCATTTTATGTTTCAGTAGCTTTTTATTATTTTACTATTTGAACACTTCAGAAACTTCCAAGTTTATCTTGACAACACTCTCATCAGAGAATGAGCAGCTGGAATTCCTTATTGAATTGGTGGAAGACTTTCCATGGTGAAATCATGAGACTTTTCCAGGATCACTGGGAAATTTCAGTGAAGGCTTTCATTTAGATTTTCCAAACTGTAGGAAACAGGACATCTAATACAAGAATCTCCTTCTCTTATCAATACTTTTCAGTAGATAGCAATAAAAGCATAAAGCAAGTTCTCAAATCCACTGACTACTTTTCAAGATGGATTTTTCTTTTTTAGCCAGATACAAGGTCCTTACATCGATACCACTGGGGGCTCCTGGACAGGAATGCTTTCGTTTCTTCCACCTGTAAAGACCTGTTGTAGGTCTCCTAAAGCTGCCTTTTCCAAGGAACTCCCCCTGTGCAGTGTTCTCCTTTGATTTTAGATGCATGATTACAGCCATGCTCTCAGTTGTGTAAGGAAAACAAAGTATTTGCCCATGCAGACCAAAGATGCTGAGCAACAGATGTGCGCTGGACTATGTGCTCCACATGAAGTTCCCAACCACTTTACACCTTCCCACTGTCAACACAAGGGAGTTCCACAATTTGCTCAGGGCCAGGCACACCTTTAGTCATAGGAAAGCCTGCTAAGAAGCAGCCAGAGCAAACCAATACTGACTCATAACACATGTGTACTTGCTCTAGTGACCGCTTCCAGAAACAATAAAAATACTGCAGACAAGCCCTGTTCTGCAAAAATTACACATTCTCAGATCATTCATCAGGCTGAGCTCATTGCAATGAGGAAAGCCACCATGTTACAAAGGATAGCTTTCTTTACAGATTTGTTCAAGGATGTTTTCTATCCCATGTAAGGATGTAGGAACAAGCAGTCAGGAGACCGCATCAGAAGAAACTCCAACACATTTTACTGAGTGCACTGTAAGCTGTGCCCCATCTCTAGACTTCAGTCCTGGCTATCCCCCACAGAAATTAAGTTTAAAACATGCTGCAGACTAACCAGTAATGATATCAGCCACATGGGTATCTCACCAGCTTAATTTCGGATAATTGTACTTGCATTAATTACATTTCTTCTCTCTAAGAAAAGAAAGCTAAGAAGAGAGTGAAGAAGGAAAAAAGAGACGTAAAGGAATACAAAAAGCAGGCTTTGTTTTTTAATAACTTGATAATGTGACCTGCTAGAGAGTGAGCTGCCATTTATTTTACTTTAGGCCACTTTGAGATTTCCAGTCACTTTGTGAGGTATCAGTTGGTGATGCAAACGGTTAACCAATGTACAGGCGGGTAGATCAAGCCCCTTGCTTAACAATCCCCTGTACATCGGTTAACCCTTCGCATCATTGGAACTGCTGACATTATAGCACAGTCAGGTAGATACAGGTCAGCAAAAGTCATCACAAACAATCTAACAGGCCAAGGTTTACCCTAGTAAAGAATAGTTAATTGAAAAAGTTTCACTGCTTAGTTCAATACTTTGAAACAAAATCCAAGGATTTTAAGAAATAGCAATATCCAAATTAATGTTGTTAAAGTTAAAATCCAAATGGAAAAGCTAAATGTAGAACCAGTCTCTCTTCTGTTTCACCTGCCTGCTGTACATAGAGTCCTATCCAGGTACCAGAGGATGAAAGGTCTCACTGGAAGCATTCTTTGCTGCAGTTTTAACATGACTACAGTACAGAAGCTGACTCATCCAGAGCTCTGGGATGCCAGTAGTTATCCTTCTCTATGACTCCATGTTCTTCTTCTGTCCCTTTTATCCTCCCCTCCTCTCTCTTTTTTTTCTCCTCCTGCCGTATAAACATACCAAGTCAGACTGATTTAAGACAGCAAGGAAGATTTGTGTTGGTCATTGTATCTCCATCTGTGAAACAGTGTTCTAGTCATAGACATTACCTGAATAACAATTTTACAAAAAATAAAAATGCAGAAGCTATTTCACAAAAATAAAAAAGGTGACTAAATCTGTTAAGCTAACTATTTTCTCTCTTTTGTTCACAGTAATCCTGGTGAACATTTTAAAAGTACAGGGAAGATTTTGAGAAGAGGCTTTAAAAAGCAAGTGCTCTCTTGTTCCTACTGCCATTATCAGAAATGCCTGCCCTCGGCCAAAACTTCTCCTCCTCCACTCTGGCACTCACTGGCTGCTAACCTGCTGTTACATACTGTCCTGGGAGGTGAACCACAAAGGCAGAGAGAACCGTTTGTGAAAGGACTGTAAAGCATCATGCATTACTAAACTGGAGAACCCATGCAAAAAGGTGCTGTTTGTACGTGCCGTTATCTAAAAAGCTGTTGCACGTATTGTGTGCAGGTGTATGTCAAAGTTGGCTGGACGCTATAAAATCTGATCTCGTGGCCAGGCAATTCCATCTTTCGCTCCTTTTACTGTCTGCTCTCCACAGACCTGCATGAGCTCAGGCTGGTGAGCTCTGGAAAGCAATTGTCCTGATTTGCCAGAAATGCTTGAGCACTTAGCCAGTCCACAGATAGAAAAGAGAACAGTTATCAGCTTCATTTTTGGGTTTTTTTTTGCTGTGAGTTGAATTAACTGCAGAATCACCACTGCACATGCAATAGCACTGGAAGCTGAACTTGTCTGCCCTTGGATAACATACCAGTGCTACCCCTTGACTAAAAACTGAGAGACAAAGTCCTGGCTGTAATCAATTCACAGTGCATTCTCCTAAACTGGAGTTTGTCAAGCACTTCTGACAATTTGAGGATAACAGTCTTGTGTATAGATATTTCGCAAGCAGAGAAAAAAACTACCTGGGATACATTATTTGTTAACTGTTCACTCAGCTCATGACGGGTGTGTGACTCTGAACTGTATGTGGCATCTAACATCTCTCTTTTGATAGACAGCAATACCCCGGCAGCCTGCTCTCTGAGCCAGTGCAGACAAGGAATGGACAGCACACGTTCATCAAACTAACATCTGCTTTCAGTTCTCATTTATAGATGTGGAATCCTTTCAACTGGACATTAATCATTCTCTACAGCAGCAATTAGATACTTGAGACAGATCAGAACAAATCGAATTAGCCTTATTTATTAAACAAAAAAATCCTAAGGAGTAAATAAAAAGGACACCAGACCATCCTGTGTGCAGCAACATAAAAAGAAAATTAAGATACTGACACACAGGAGACTAAAAGCTTTCAGGTGCTATTTTCAAAGCCTCAACTGTAACCAAATAGCAGAGGGCTCTACTGCAGAATACCTCATGGATTATTTTAGCAATAAGGTATAATTGAAAGGATTATTGTGAATGTAATGTTTCCCTTCCAAAAATTCCAGGAATGCAAAAATGACTCTCATCTGCACTGGGTGACTCATGTTTTTAATGCTGGAACTTCATTTTCACTCATGAGGAATTCAAGCTCAGGAAAACGTTACCACAGAAATCCTCATTCAATCAACAAAGGAAAATCTCTCTCTCTTTTGTTGCAGTTAAACAAAGCCTTAAGAGTCGTATCTTTGGAGAGTCTGGCTTGGTTCAGCTTCAGGCAATGGACATCCTGCACACCAAGGAGAGACACTGCCCTCCTGGGGGGATCAAACAGATCCCCCTGAGGAGCTCACGTTCTCCAGACTAGCTCAAACTTCAAGCAGCTTCCTCTTGCTGGGTTTCTCCAACTTAACATGGCAGACAGCTTTCAGCAAGCAACGTGAGCGATGCTGCCACATTTGCCTGGAAATTAGTAGCAAAAGATCTGTAGATGACCGCAAGACAAATCTGGACTGGTCTAGGGGAAGATGAGCAGCTACCCACCAAACACCTGATACTCTATCTTTCTTCAAATTTCTTCAAAAAATGTGTTTATATTTTAATAAGGAAAAAATGTAGTATGTTTGTTACAGAAAACTGGCAATGCCTGAGTGAAGAAGAGCTCTCACCGTTTAGATTACATGTATACACAGCATTTCAGTTCTTTTTTGTAAGGAGAGCTAAATGTTAAGCAGATGAAAAGTTTCATGAAAGAATGCCATCTGAGAATGTCAAACAAAATGATCGTCGTCTGCTTGTGCCATAGATCATGAAGCCATCATCTGCTCCCATCCAGAAAGCCCCATCCTGCACTGGGCTGCCTTTGCAGCTAGGAAGCACCCAGGTAGGACAAGCAAGTCCAGAGGAAGTGGGGCTGTGCTGCACACCTTGCAAAATCATGCTGCTATATCACATCTCCTCTCAGCACCTGTTTAGGGTGTCCATAGGTGGAATGGAGGCTTGCATGAAAAGAAGGTACACACTTTTTCCAGTGACTCCGTCAGACCTCTCCTCCTCCTTCAATACCCACAGCCTCCCATGCCTCTCGCTTCTCCAGCTCCGCATACACCTGACCGTAATAACAGCAGAGATACCATCTGGGGTTAGCTTATTACATGTTTATTACTCCTTTGTTTATTTCTTCAGAAATATAAACTGTTGTTACCTGTGCAAGCCTGTACATCTAACCCAGTTCTGGTGAGCCTTAAAAGCCCCAAACTGAAAATAGCCTAAAGATGTGAAGAATCACAGCCGGCATTGCAGCTCAAAAGGCAGGCAGTTAGCCGAGGTATGGAGAGAGAACCATTGCAACATGCAGCATGTAGGGATTGTTTTATATTTAAGATTCCCTGGCTTGGAGGTACTGCGTTAGCTAGTTAGATGTGGTTATAAATAGATGCATCTGCTGACATTAATCACAATAATTTGGCAATGTGGCTACCGATGTGAAATTACAAAAGGAACAGGTATCTTGCAAACCTAAGCTCAGTTTATCGTTAGCCAGATCATTTATCAGCCAGGGAAAATAACCTTTCCTGCATGTTCTGTGATCTCATGCAAACAGGAATCTGAGCAAGAGAGGGAGGAAAGGGCCTTGGTTTATTTGATTTGATTTTTCATTTGGTTCAATGTAACTTTAAGAAATATTAATCTGCTCCTTCATTTAATTTCATCTGTACCACTGGCCAAGAGAAATGCACTAATTTATAAGTTGAAGCAAGCCTTGAGATAATGTCACCCACCATTCATCCAAATTTGTCACTAGCATCCCATTAAAGCTGTAATTATTTTTTAATTAAAACTAAGGAAGCTGGCATGCGTGTGCCTACTTTATACATCTGTTATGGGTTAAAATAGCTTTTAAAAAATGTTTTTTTAGACCGCAGTCTTTTGTGGCCATGGCCTATGCCAAAGAAAACGCAAACTTGCTTATTTTCTCCATGGGGCGCAACACTGCCTATGTGTGCCTGAACAGATTCGACTGGCCGTGAAAAGAATTCTAAATAAAACACAAACATGGAATTTGGCAACGCCACAGAAGCAAGCTTAAGACTAATTCCAGCATGCGGACGGCTCTCACACAGCAAGTCTGGCTCCACTATAAATGAAACCAGGCTCTGTAAAATCGCCAGTAAAGTTTGAGTTAGGATTTAAAGAGACAGCACCCTTTTTGCAAGGTTTACGGGGGGAAAAAACACACACGCGCGCGAGCACACGCATACCCCAGCTTATTAAGGAAATTCATGCTGGCCCAATAAGTCTGTCCGTTGCATGTTGTGTTTACTTTCAGCAGTCATTTCCATGTAAAAAAAAAAAAAACAAACTGGGAAGTTAAAAATCAAAACGTACAAAATCCAGCAAATTCACTTTGGACCTGATTTTCAGGAAAAAATGCTGTAATTATTACTGCAGAGACTGCTGGCAGTGACAGCAATGAATGAAGGACCTACCTGATGGCAAAATTTAAATGATATATTAAACAAAGAAAGAACTATGAACGTTTGGGGCAGAGCAGGGGAAGGGAAAGGTGCAGACAGGGAGAAGCTCCATAGGTGGGGTGGCCACAGGCAAAGCAAACCTTTTCCCATCAGACAGCCTAACAAGCAGGATGGTGACTCACTGGGACTTGCTGAGAAGGAGCTATATGCAATCCAGCCATGTGCTGCCATGCAGAGAGGCAAATCTAACCCTGGGGCAAAGAAATCCCATGGGTAATACCTCCCCAGTAGTCCCAGCTGGCCCCAAAGAGCAAAGAAGGAAGAGTGAGGAGAAAGTGAGAAACAGCATTCACTCATCTTTACCTATTAAGGAGAAAACAAATTTAAGAGATCTCAGCTAATAATCACAAAATATGGCCTGGCAAGTTTAAAGGGAAAGGGCAAGGAGCAAATTATTCAAGGAGGTGATGGTGCTATCTCCCACACACGCTTCCTTACAGCTCTGGATGATACCAGGACACAGAATTAAAATTATACCTCAAGCAGCCACCTCAAACCCTGACCACTGGGTCTCTAGTCAAAAGAGAAGATTTGCTGGCTAGAGAGCTCTAAATATGGGAGCAGCTCAGACGTTTATGAGTGTGCTCAACTGAATTAATGAACGTTGACAGTAGTGGTGGAGGCAGGAGCTAGCACCACTGCAGCTTTCACACTGCTCCTCATGGAGAACGTGCAGAGAAAGTACGAAGGAAATTGGCAGAGAGTTTACAGCAATTTCACAGGATTATTTTACAACTATTCTATGTATCTATTGATAATGATAGTAAAATATTTGGCTTCAACACTCAATAGAGCTTAGAATTTGCTACCTCAAAGTTACAGTGGTCAGTTTAAGGAGAAACAGAAAAGAATAAAGAATATCTTTTATTATTATATTTATATGAGGTTTTCCAGAAAGGTAAGGTTGCTCACTAACCTTGTCCTCATTGTAGGCAAAACCACAATGATCCTGTTCCCAGTTTAATCAACAGTTCACGCATTTTTATAACGGATTTGGATTAATCAATCCGTAAACACTCAGACCTAATTTTTGGACAGAGTTTGCATTATAAGCCTGTCTGTGCCATAATAAATGAACTTGCTCTCTCCCTGTTCAAACAGAAGGGAGGAAAAAATAACCCAAATATCTGTTAGAAGATGCAAACTGAAAAATAGCTTTCCTGCAGGAAAAGGGTGCTAGTGCTACGCTGAGGTCTTACAAGATTCCTTGAATTTTTTGTTTACCAACCTCTTGGCAGTGGACAGTTTTAAATAGTATGTATATGATTCTTACCTAAATCTCTGTACATTCCTGAACTCCATAGACCATGTTCACAGCTGGCACAACAGTACAACACCACTGAAGTCAGAAAACACCTCACAGAAAGATGCTCAACTAAGCATCCCCAGGCGGTCCCTAACCCAGCCCTCAGTGGACTGCTAGTGTGGTACAGCATACCCTGGAAGCATCATGCTTGTCACGCAGCCATGGAAGAGATGTAAAGATCAGGTTTAGATCTGGGTCTCATATGAAATAATCTAGGTCAATACAGGACATGCAAGGAAACAGTCTGACACACGGAAAGGACAGGATGCTCCCCTCACATTGCCAGGGGATGTACTGAAAATAATACATTTACAGTTGGCTCCAAATAGCTAAGTGACATTTAAACAAGCATAAAAGCTGCAGGTATGTTGTGCAAACTGGCCTCTCTCTAACCAGAGATTCTTTATGTTAATAGCAAAGACAGTAATTTAGAACGCACCTTTTCATGGTGTGATTCCAACGCCTGTGTCACCCCACTGCCTTGCTTAGTGCCTGCATTAACCTCATTCCAGAAGTCCCAGGACCTCTGACTCTTACAGCTGAATTCATAAAAAATGCAAGGCTTTGCTATGTAGGATTTTTGCCTTCTTCCTTCCAAGTGCCTGTTTTACTGACTCATTGAACCTGGCTTCCCCAGCCTGTGCTATAGCAGGTTGCGTTAGCTGGAACAGGGACACAGAAGTGGTTTGATTAAGATGAAACCAGGAGGGAAATAAAGATAGCAAAGTCACGTACCATACTCTAGCCTACCAGATTTCTGTACACACTGCAAAAATGCTTGGGAAAAGCCTGTCCAAAAGAAAGCAAACAGCATAAAAACGTATGCTGCTAACAGTTGCTCAGCTGTTTACTGCTCAGCAGAAAGAAGGACTAACATGCAGCACACAGGAGCCCAGTGGGGCACACACGAGGTGCATCAGCATGGCTTCTTTGACTCAAATCCCTTTCTGAACATAAAGCATCCCATCTGAGCACAGAACTCTTACTTTTATCTATTTTTATGAAGCACTCAACAAAGAAAAAGGAACCCCAGGCCTCTGAATTAGGCAGCTCTGGAGGGACACAGGGCAATTTTTTCTGCAGCTCTCTGGCCTAAACCTGAGCCACCCTAGGAATATGTGATCCAGTTCCTCTAGATAAAATAAAATAAAGCTATTTCATTACAAAATGTACAGCACCTCGCTGTTGCCTTCACTTTTCCCACTCTGGCTTGTGAACTAAGAGTGGTTCTCATTGCAGCTACCTACACCATACACCATGGCTTGCCCTACTTCCTTTGACGCTGAGCAGCATATTTGTACACAAGAGATTTATCTCTGCTCTCACAAGCTGAACAGCTCAATTCACTTCCTGGCTCAGACAGACAAACACATCCGCACATATCTATTAGAAAGCAAGAAGAAAAGTGATGACAAAAATCTACTGCTGAAGGGGCAGGAGAAAACTCCATCTTGAATATGCCAGGTGAGGCTGTACAAGTGAACTGTTTAGCATATGCTATGCACAAATGAATGGAAATTTACTGAAAGAAAGACAGAAAGAAAGAAAGAATAATTTCAAACATTTGCCTCGTGCATGTGTATTAAAAAAAACCCAAACAGCTCTTAGAAAGTTGATGCGTTGCCCAACCAAAAGGCAAGGCACCTGACAAACACTACCCCTAATTTTGTTGCTTTGTAGGTGATTGCTTCCTTCCTTCTCTTCCTGCATCTGATTTCTTCTCCTTTTAGGAAGTGTTCACCAAGAGGCATTCAACTCCCTGAAAAGGGTGGGAAGGAGGTGGCAGCAGAGAGCGGCTGGTCCTATCCTATCCTATCCTATCCTATCCTATCCTATCCTATCCTACAAAACATCCCTGCTGATTACTCTGCTGCAGAAACATGAAAGCCATTCCTGTCTCTTTGCTGAATATGAACAGGCATCATGCTAAAACTTCAAGAACAGGTCTGGTCCTCCTTTGGACAGCCAAGGTGTTTCTGGATGAAATGGCTGCCCAAAGCTACGGTAGTGCCCAAACCTTTCTGTTTAAAGCCCAATTAAAGCAGTCTTTATTTATGCTGGTGTCTTCTGGAAAGTACTGCACAAACACCAAAAGAAGACCCTGTGATCTGTTTGGGTCTTCTGACAAAGCAGCAAGCACCTTACTATCCAGTGGTGCCTTTTGGTAACAAAGCTGCTCTCTCCCTTCCAAACTACTGATACTCCCAAACATATAATGAATCAAGCAAAAAAAAAGAGGTAAAAGGGTAAAAAAAAAAGAGGTTTCAGTAATGGGAACAAGGCACAAGAAAGGAGCCCTGTAAATAAATAAAAAAATAAATAAATAAAATAAAACCACAAAACTCAATGAGACAGAACAGAAATGTCTTCTGCTTGCTTTCCCATAACCTCCCCTTTTGCCTCATCTCCCACCTGATACCACCAAAGTCTGTGCTTTAACAAAGATGGATCAGCTGCTGTGTTGTCCCCTGGTGCTTACCTATACTCCAAAGTCACCTATTCCTAACCCCGCCATCACTCAGCAAACTCTAAAAGGAAATAAATTCGTTCATTCCAATAAGCAAATTATAAAATCACCTTCATCCATCTTGTTCCTATATTTTTGAATTTGATTGTGGCCAGAGAATTGCTGGCTGGGAATTACCCTTCCCCCACTCACACATACACCCTTTAAAAATGCAAAATCTAGCCCCCTATTTCAATATTTCTGATGTCAGTGACCGGTGTCGGCTCTCCCCATACAGTAACTGCTTTAAAGCGCTGCATACAGCACTGCATTAAAAATTAATTACACATGCTATTTTATTGATAGTGCATAATGTAATGAGCACCAGCTGTGCTAAACATCCAAACTCCTTTTTAAGACAGCTATAAAAAAAGAAAGAAACTGCACTTCCAAATGCTTCTCCTGTCAGAGGAGAAAAACAGCAACATCTTGGATGGATTTGAAACAGGATTCTTTGATTTAGCTCTCCATTTGGAGCGTTTGAAGAGTTCAGACTCTCGGGCTCAGCATAGTGGTATGTGATCGAGTTAACTCTCTCAATGTTGAAGGCATTGTCTTCACTGCAGGCAATGTTGCCTTAAATCCTTTTGTCCCGAGACTATCAGATTCAGTTTCACTCGTTAATATTGTAATTAAGGACTTTTATTTTTTCCTGGTATGTCTGGAAATGGCAGGCACCCACTTTAAAGCACCTTTAAATATCACTATTGCTCCTGCTGGTTCTTAACTTGACATAATTAGGACTCAAAAAGTTGTACTGATCGGGCATCTGTCTAGAACAAAGCCTCAGCCATGCTCGAATTGCCAATGCCACTGCCCCATGCAGCACCCTAATTTTAGTTGCCTCTTTGCTGTCTTAAGGTCTCTTCACTGCATCTCGACAAACACACCGTTCGGTCAAAAAATCAGTTTGTAATTAGATCTATCTATTTTGAGTTTGGATCTGATTTTAATATCTGATGAGATAGAGAGATGCATAGACAGACAGGTCACATATGATTTTAATACTCGTATAGATGGATGAACACATAGATTGATGGATGAAATGATGGATGCATACACTCAGACTGATGTATTACCGTTTGTAGTATACACATTTTGTACATCCCTGCACTCTGTAAGTACTGTCTACAAAGTTCCACTGTAGCATACATTAACTATTTCACTAAAATAAATAAATACATGTAACCATGACTAATAGGGCCATGTCTCCTGAATGTTAGCCCCTACTTTATGCAAACCTCTCCTTTATGCAGCAAGATGAAAAGATACATTTACAAAGGGTCTCAGGGATACTATAGGTCTTTGTTTGCCCTCAGACACATATACCCAGTTCCTCTCTATCCTCTCAAAAAAGCACCCAGTGCTGATCAGAAATCAAGTGTTAGTGGACTCTTCATTTTTATTTTTTTTTTATATTCTACTCAACAAAATATGAAAAGTAGAGTATTAGCCACCATCCTGGACTTGATGAGTTGAAGGTTTTTGCTGGATGAGTTTGCATTCTCCACTCTGATTACTGTTTTGTTTTCCATTGATCCTCCTGTGTTAATAAAACACAGTCTGGAGTGAACAAAAGCTTGCTTCTTGTTCTAGTAAGACATGTGCTGAGTGCACACCATATCATTATCATAAAAGTTTTTGAAATAATACTGCTTTCTAGACAGACTGTATTAATTGCATCAAGATTTTTACAGCAGGGTGGTCTAATCTAGCTCTTCTTATTGGCTGACTCCATTTTAAAACCAACACAGTGAATACAGTGATATACTTGGAGGGAAAAGTATTCTTTTAAAACCTATTATTTACTTACAGGTACTTTTTTTATCTTTACTGTCACTTTAACATTTGTTAAGAAAACACCAGACTTGTTAAATGGTGCTGTAAGTAGAATTTCAGTAGCCAAGTAAATTGATATTAACTTTACAAGATGACTGCATGATTTTCAAAACATCCTAATGACTAATACAGTTGATTCCTTGAAATAACAGGAGCTTGTTCCTCTCTTCTGTGCTATGGCCCCATGCATTCCTCTATTTTAGAACTTAAACTTCACAGCCATGTCCATTAATCACTGCTGTCCGTGCCCACTTGCTGTTTTTATATATGCAACTAAGTATCATAATTGCTTTCCATCTTCTTCCATCAACCTACATGTGGGAAGGAAGCAGTTTCACTGGTTAGCTGAATATATGTGTATTGGACAGATTTAATTATCTTTACAGAGGTATATAAAACGCTCGCTCATGGGCCCAGGCCCAAAGATTTTGGATCAGGTATGTATCTGAATTGCAGCTTAGGGGATAAATTATTATCTGTGCCATTACAGTCCCCATTGTCTTATGCTGATTAGAATTACATTTTGGGGGCTTTTGCACTGTAGTATCTTCAGGGCAGGGACTTCTTTCTTTGGAGAGCACACTGTAAAGTGCCATGCACTTCTGCGCTGAGATTTTCAAAGCTCATTTCTCGTTAACTTTAATGGGAAATGGGCATCCAAATCTCTTAGGCAGCTTTGACAATTTAAGCCTTAATGTACAATATTAATAAATCAGCATCATAAAAAGAGCCTTATGAAGATGTATTGTGAAAAAATAGCCCCACAAAAATCATTGCAATGTATATGTGCCTGCATACGGGCATATACTTTTCTTTACATAATTACGTCTCTCAACAATCATTTGCATGCCTCTGTTATGCAAAAAAAAACTGTGTGTGTTTTACAGTTACTCTGAGCAGTTGCAATTCATTGAAATTAAATAAAAAGCAGGCTCAAAAAAGCACCCTAATCTGGCAAGGGGTAAAGCAAAATGAATGCTCTGCCCATTTATATTTTAGATGCAAGCTACACAACCCTGTGAATTTCATGACTCTCTTCCAACTTCTAATTAAATAGGCACTAAAAACATTTAAACGGGAGAACCCAGTTCAACAGACAGAAGCCTCTGAGACAAAAAAATAATAAAGAGACTGAGAGAGATTGTTCCAGTGGTAGATTATTATTTTTTGTTTTTAATCACATGGAAAACCACACACCTTTACTAGCAAATTCCTCATCCTCTGGTACCCTGAACAAAAACGACTGAACAAAGATAGAGGGACCAGGACCAGCACCAGCCAAGCAGCACGCTGGACACCCAAGTGGACTTCCCAGCATCATTTACTGTGATAGGAACTACCACCAGCATGATTTCTAAAAATCACAAACAGGTCTGGATGAAGCAGCACGACTTCCCCTGTGTATGACTGAACGCTACTCAGCATTCCAGGCAATTGTTCTTATCTTGGCTGGAGATTTCCAAATGCAGTTTTCTCACACATGTACCTCAAATCCCACTGGCAGCCAGAAGTTTAGATTCTACACGACAAAACTGCTGGGACTTTTGAGGGTCTGATTTGTGAGTGCCCAGCAGACATTTGGGAGTACCTGCAACTTCAAGCCTTCAGAGTCACAGCCTGCTTGAGAACTGCACGGAAAAACTCCAGGTCCTGACTTAAATGAATGCTGAAAAACAGGAAAGGTAAGAGATGATGAAGGAGGAGGAGAGGCGGGAACTGATGATGGCTTTTGTTCAAAGAAGGAAACAATTCCTCAGAAGCAAGAGCAGGGCTGACAGAATAAAAGGCTAATCAAGTCAGAAAGACAAGCAGATCTCTAAAGCAGGAGCAAGTGACTGTTGCAAATGTCTATATTAAAAGAAGAGGGCACAATGCAGGGATCATCACTAGATTATTAGTCGGCACAAAGAACTCACTTTTCTTTCATTTCCACAAAACCTTCTGGGAGCTAGATAGATCCCATAACCCTTGCCACAGAGTTTAAATCACTCGCAGTCTCATATACAGCGATTACTATGGGAGCTAAGAAAGGGTTAAGTAGATATAATCTCCTTTTTCAAGTGAAGAAAATGTTTCTTCCAAGCAGACCTTGACCAACTACTGTCATAAACATGTAGCATGCTCTTTGATATAACCTATTCTCTAAGTGCTGCAGACTGCAGCAGTAATTACAGGAAGCCATGATAACAGGTCTCTCTCTCCACAGAGCTGGCATCACTCTCCCAGCAAACAGGCAATTCTGAAAACTCACAGCACACAAATCCACAGCGAGAACTCAAAGTACGCAAAGTACAAAAGCCTTGCCTTCCCACGTTCTTTAATAAGTTATTCCTTCCTTCCTTTTCTATTTTTAGTTGTACTTGTTTCCCTCCCCACAAGCTGCTGGCATCAGAAGCTACAGGGAACCAGGTCATCCGGTTCACTGTTACAACTACCTGCCTACTAAAAGCACCTGTGTGCATACTGCACCAGTGAAGACAGAGAACAGCAAAATACCAGATCAGCTCCAGTTTGGATTACTGGTGGCACAAATTAAGGAATTGGGGAGGTAGAGCAGCTATCTTACTTTCTGATCTAGTACTCAGTTTTGGAAAAGCCCATCTCTACACCTACCTCAAGCAAGCTGGACAACTTGCTGAGGCTGATGAAGCACAGCCTGACTAAAACAGCATCCCCACACACTTAATATGGCAGCTTGGATTAGGAAATCTAACCAAATCCTATGGATTCACTGACTGCATGGAATAGTCCAGACATGACTTGAGATGTGTCTACCTCCACATTGACGATTCCTCAACACTTCTGC
>JBCJKH010062405.1:0-16099 GCA_039877255.1 Loriculus beryllinus
CGATCTTGCTTTTGTGTTCTGTGAGGAAAGCTGGTTGTTGAGGATGAGCTGATTTACTGTTGGCTTCTTGCTTTGTTGTTGCTAGGGTTTGAAATGAGGAAGAGAGCAGCAGTGATTCTGGTGGTGGCTGTTGTGGTTAATAACATAGTATTAACTAATAATAAATAGTATTAATAAATATGTTAATATATGAGGGCCTAGCCAAACCTGGAGTGCCACAGTGTGAGATTGAAGCATAAATAGTACCAATATGAGCAGACCCTGCACCAAACTTCAAACCATCTAAGTGGGGAAAGTAAAGGAAGGAGGAAACATGGAACCCCTCATTAGACATGTCTCTGCTGTGATTTTTGTTCCTGTGAGACATAAGCCAAATGGCCAAGTGCAGAAAGCTGAGTAGACCTTGGGAGAAGGAAAGAGTGGGACAGCACTTGAACAGACTGGGAGATGAAGCTGAACAGCTGGAGGCTGAGGGAAAGTGACATTGGCAGGAGCAGCCCATTGATGAGATGTGGAGACTGTTGGGCACAGACACGTGTAAAAATTGTGTGATCTGGATGGTGTTGAAATATCCCCTGTTGGCAAGAGTTAAGATCAGCCTTCTCTGAACCTTTCAGAACCCTCTGAGATTAATTCTTCACAACTGCAAGGAGACCTCAAAGAGAGGAATTTTAGCTTCTTCTTTCTCTTCAGATTGGGCAAAGGGGCTGTTTGCACTCATCAAAGGTCATGTACATCATCAGTTTCCATTAGCCTGGACATGTCAAGTAAAACTTCAGTCTCTAGACCCTTCAAATAATTTGGAACATCTGCTTGCAAGCACAAGCAGAAGGAATGGGCTGTGGTTACAGGATCACATCCAAGTGAGCGAACAGAAAAGCAGTCACGAGGAGCCAACCACTAACTGATACTGGTTACACACCTGTAGCCCTGCCTGGACCTGCAAAGGAGGTTGGGAAACAACAGCATTGCAGGCTGTCCTGCTGAGGAATGAAATGTAAGAACCCCAGTCTCAGAGGTAACACAGATCACGGACTGCTTTTCTAACTAGGGAAGCAAATAGCCACCATGTTCTCTTGTGTCAGTTTAGTTTAGCAGCAGTGAAGGTTTTGTGCTCATGTAGATAACAGCGAATGAGGTTTGCTCGAGACCTCTTCTTTCCCTTCCCCTTCTATCACTCTTCAGCTCTCTCCTGACATTCTCAGTCACTAACTGCCTCTTCCTGTGGTTTTAGCTGGGTTATCTGAGGATGCATGCTGTCTGAGGATGTACTTTTTGATAAATAGTGATTTTAAAGGGGTGCTGGTTGTATGCATGACAATATGGTAATAGCTACCGTGGCATAATTTAGGAGTAAATCCATTGACGTCAGTAGAATTGGATGGACATAGATATAATTGAAGTTAGATCCTATATTTTTAAGATTAAGCCTAGAAAAGGCTGTAACTCACTCTCCTCCCCCCCCCCCACTTTCTTTTCTCTTTCTGCCACAAATATGAATGTTTTAATTGGGATTTAGTCTATTTCTGCCCAGTTTAATCAAAGATCTGTCAGTAAAGAATTTTAGGAGGCGCAGAGGTGAAGCTCTTCTGAGCCCCTACCTATCTTTAGAAAATCTCACTGGCTGCTGGTTCTAAAAAACCTTGGCAGCAGTTGTTCTTTTTTGCCTTGGTCAGTTATGTCAAGCAGCGTATCTGTAGCTATGTTTAGTTCCGAGAACAAACATGAGGCAGAAATGGAAGCTTTTTGGCAAGCAAAGATCATGATTTTCAGCCCATTCGCACAGAATGGTGTTAATTAATAGATTGTTTTCTGACAAATAGTTAATTGTGCCTGACTGATTTCCATATGGCTAAGGCAATAAAAAAGCATGGTCTTTAAAAGCCCAGAATTTTTGGTGTGAAACTGCTGGTATGATATCCAATCCAGTCCCATTTACTATACTTCTAAAATGGGTTATGTTACTATTAGTATATGACAATGTTAATGAAGTACATAGTTTCCACTTTTCTTTTTGCAGCTGATACTCAACGGAGTTACTTAAGATTTTTTTATATCAGTATATTTAAGACGTTTAGGTCAGTGCAAACTACAAAAGAGATCCCAATGAAAAGACAAGGATTTGTCTTTGTAGTAGGAATAAAACCAGAAGAAATAATATGTAACATTTCCCAATGATTTCAGTACAAACAGATTTCTAACACCAAGAGTAGAATTAGGTGTAGTCACTTCGTAATATTCATACATGTTTGTCCTCTTGGGGTTTTCACTGTCTTGTAGCTGCGGAAGCACAGCAGCTCTATGATGTTCATGTGACCCTCAGCCAGCTCTTACTGTAAATTGCTGGCACTTGTTGCCTGGGGTGATTTATTACCCCACAGCAGGGAAGAGTCTTCCATTGAGGAAATCATTTCATGAGACTGTGTTTCTCTCCTGCCAAAAATAATTTCTCTTTGGATATGTGATGTGATTGTTAAGAGATATAAAACTCAAATGCCATTACCAGGAAGTTCTTTATTTTATTCAATTATGTATTTCAGTTTCCCATCCTGGCCCCAGGGAGATAACCTGTAGCGTGCAGTCTGTTTATACAGCTTTGGAAATCAGCTTTATTCCTCCCAGGTTTTTTTTCTAGAGGAATGTTCATTTCTCAGTAGAATTGTCCTATGGGTACTTAAATGCTGTGATTATTGCAAAACTATGAAACACTGAGAATTAGAACCAGATAAAGAACATTAACTTTCAAAATTGCATGCTTATAGTATGTAATTTGCTGGTATTTGTCATATTTGGGTCTGCAGATTGATGGACTGCACTGTGTATCTTTTAGTAATCTAGATGAAATAACATGGCGCAGCACTAAATCCATTTGTTCTGTGTGGCTAATTTAAAGTTCAGCATAGATAACTGCGAAGTAGAAGGTTCTTTATGTTTGTCTTCCTTGTATGACTCTGTTGAATATTCATAGTTTTTGTTGACACATGCCCTTCAATTTTGCTCCATTTTTGTTGTAGATAGTAGAGTAACTAAAAGAGTTGTTGCCATAAACCCCTAAGCTGTGATCTTGTCAGATCTTGTAATATAAGCAGTATCAGGTCTGGGAAAGTGATGCCTCTTGAGAAGTGGCATCCTGATCATAAGTCCAAACCTCATAGCTTGAATGCTCAAGGGAGCGTTCTTCTATTACCGCCTTCTAAAATGAAGAGGTTTTATGAAAACTGAGCTCTTGTTTTTATTGTAGGTTCCTAGCCACAGAATAAAACGTGAAACTACGGAATGCCAGCAAAGTGAAAAGGCTTGATGTATCAGCAAAAACTAAAAATATATTTTAAATACCGAGCAAACCTCAGCCTGATTTTCAAGCCCCACTTGACATCCCCAAGGGAGCTGTGGCTGGCTAGAGCTGGTAACACTGGTTTCCAATTACAGCTGCCTTGTCAGTTATTTTTGCAACGTTAGGGATGTGTGTGCATTTCTTCATGTAGCAGATAGGTAGTGGTACAGCTCTCCAGGAAATCACAGCACCAGTGACAAACTGCAGTTATCCTTTAGCTCTGAACTTTCTCTCCTGAGTCCTTGGTACTTACTCATTTTCCCTGTGACCATCAATCTCCTGAAATTACTTTGGCAGGATCAGAGTAATGACCATATTAAAAAAACGTTTAGCTAAAACCCAGATTTGAATGTTCTATTAGTTTTCCGAGCATGTAACGATATCTGACCCCATGGTATTCCCAGGACCGCAATGGCATGTGCTCCAGTGTGGGCAGCAATTTCCTAGTGGTGAAACTGGCCAAAGACTAAGATAGAGTAGCTGGGGAAGGTTTTACAGAACAGGTTAGATAAATCTTGAGAGCAAAGTTTGATCTTTACTAAGCAGGGGCTGAAGGAGTTGATCTTTTAAGTCATCTAGGAGTGTGTGAAATATAACTTCCTGACAGCTGTTGAGGGAGCTAACTAGGGGAGTCACTCACTGGACCTGTTGCTTGTGAACAGAGAAGGACTCATGGGTGATGTGGTGGTTGGAGGCCGTCTTAGGCATAGCAGTCACAACATGATAGCTTTCAATTCTCAGAGCAGTAAGGAGAGGGTCAGCAGAACTGCTGCCCTGGGCTTCTGGAGTGCACCCTCAGTCAATTTGCAGATGACACCAAGTTGGGTGGGAGTGTTGATGTGCTGGAGGGTAGGAAGGCTCTGCAGAGGGATCTGGACAGGCTGGATTGATGGGCTGAGGCCAGTTTTAGGAGGTTCAGCAATGCTCAGTGCCAGTTCTTGCACTTGGGTCACTGTCTTTCTGGGAAAAAAAAATAATCATCCCAACCATCAGAAAATTCTGAATTTGAACTAATTCTAAAGAAAATTGCATGCTTCAATTCCCTTTTGTTCCCCAACAAGAAAGCAGGTGTATTCCTTGAGTGTCTTAGGGTGTGGAGGTCTGCCATTGTGCTGGCAGAGATACAGACTTTCTTTCCATTTAAAAAGATATTGGCTCAAATAATTGAATGGCTTTGAAAATGACAACCAGGTAAATTAAAAAAAATCCTAAAAAAGACAAACACAGGAACTTCTTGTGATGGATCTTGGCTCAGGATCCAGAGAAGTAGGTTTGGATGAGTCCAAATTGTGACTGATTTTCACCAGACTTTTTAGAAGACTGTGGCTGCTCCACATTTTTTCAAAATGAAGCCAAATTATTAAGGATTCTACTTGAATTTTTCAATAAGGCTTCCAAATATTTCCCAGCATGTTCAAAATTCCAGCTGATGAAGCATTCCATATAGATTTTATCAGTGTTTTTTGAAGATAATATATTGCTGTGCCAGGCGTGTAGTGAATTCACTCATTTGCTCGAGGTCATTAGTTTCATCACCGTCCATCAGTGTTATTGAATATTGATCAATGACACGACAGACTGAAATGACACCGTATTCTGGACTGTCCTTCAGACAACAGAATAATAATGACAAAGAAACATTTTGTTCTCTCTGTATTGCTCCCTTACTGATTTTTCTTCCAGCATTTCTGATATATAATGACCCTTGAGTAAAGTAGTCAAATCTGTCAGTCTTCAAAAGGTGCCAGTCATGATGGACCATTATTTCTGAGATGGGATACTAGGAAAGACAATGTGAAAGAGAAAGGCACAGAACATCTTCTGGGACAGATTTCAGTCACTATAGTTTTAATGTAGATATTGATGATTACCTATCCTTCACCAAACGGACACTGTCATAATTTCAGTTGGCATTTTACATGTTTGAGACATCATTAAGGACCGCAAGCAGCTTTCAAATCAGAACTCCATCTCCAGTACAGGAAGTACAGTGATTTTCTTCCAGTACTGGGATTATTGTGCTTGAAGGTCCAGTGGTTATTTTGGAGACACCACAGCTGCTCATCTCTCCCATACTGAGCTGTGTCTTAGAGGTAGAATTCCTCCCGCATTTTAATTCTGTGATTTTTGTTTAAATCTTTATTAAACTTCATGTATCTGCTGTCCACCAGCTTTTTGGTGATACGGTCATGAGACATGTTTCAGAAAGCAAGTTTGCAGCCATTCTCACTTGCAGTCTGAAGAGCCCCAACACTTCATGGATAAAGCATGCAACAGATTCAAAGATGTCTGCTAATAGCATCTTCAGTTTTATCCTGAATGTGTGGGGTGAGCATGCTGGAAGAGAGAGAGATTTCTGGGTGAAACACAGATGTTCTAAAAGCATTTCTCTCAGTGTCAAATCATGATTTCCCTTGTCTCTACTCGTGGGTATTGAATCCTCTTGCTGTGCATCTCCAAGAAGAATTTGGCTCCATCTACTCTTTAGCACAGGAGACATGCAGCCCTGCAGGCTAAGGCCCTAGTCCAAACCCTGATGTTATTAGAAAAACTCCAGCTGACTTCACCAGGCTGTGGAGCAAACTTCCACTACAAAACTGGGATCAGGCATGCTTGCTTGGCTCTAGGAAAGGTCTCGGATCACCTGCCATTCTTGCATAGGTGAGTACAGAGGACTGAGGTGCTTCTCTTGACATTTAGAGGTATTTGGATACGAGCCAAAGCTGTCTTAAAATCCTATTAGTCCAGAGACTCAGGACATTGGCTTGGACATACTGCTCTGCTGACATGGTTGACTGTGTTACTGTTACTTCTGACAAAAGTTGGCTGATGTCATTTTAAAGGGTATTTAGAAGGAGTTCAGACTGGAACTGACCTGTCTTGAGAATGCGTGTCCTGTCCATACTCAGTGGTGCCTGTGACTGTAGCTGCCGGTGTACCCTTGGGCTCTACTTGGGATGGTGCAAGTATTGGAGCAGTGTGGTCCCTGACCTGTGTGGCTCTGGCCGTGCACACAGCAGTGGCACCATGGCCAAACATGTGCATCACTCGCTGCTTGCCACTCACAGGAGGCAATATTGTGCCCTTTGTTTGTGCACTGACTCTAATCCAGATCTGATACCGGCATAAGCCACCTCTGAGCCTTCACTGAAGTCAGAGAGAAGAACAAACCCAGACACATTTTCATTAGCTTTTTTTTCCCTAAACAATGTGCACATTATTTCCTGTTTAAGGCTACAAAGTTTAATAGCAAAACACATCTCATCCATGTGTAGCGTGGGAGGTGTTGATCTGCCCTGCCTGTGGCTGTCGCTTACACCCACTCCTGCAATGCAAATCGCATCCCATCAAATAAGCTCACAGAAATACCAGCCCTGTTGCATATGCTGAGGTTTGCATGATGTATTTCTGCATCGCTGCTGTTCATCCTGCAGAAATCCTTTTCAGTCCCAGCTGTTATTTTCAGGAACTGACAAGTAGATTTCTGTAAATGAATCACATTTATTCTGAACAAGGATATAACCCTTCATCAAAAGACAATGAAGAGGCAAGAAATACATAGTAGAACATATCCCAGTCTGTGTCAAAGCTGGCTCTTGTCAGCTTTGAAGAGATTTTAAGTGAGGGAGAAGGGAAAATGGCATGAAAAAGTTTTCCAAACATTCTTTCTTGGTTGCTCCTCCTGTGCTCTGTGTGAGGGGATGGTGTAGCTCTAGGATTTGGGAAAGGGTGACAGAAAAAGGGGTTAAAACACTTACTGTAAGTGTAAACTTGTTACCTTCACAGTGGTTCTCTGAAAAAACACCTTTTGGATACTTGCTGTGGTGGCCTGCTGGCAATGTACAATTTGTTTACTAAACAAGGAATGTAATTGGATGTCCCTTTTGAGTTAATCAAAATATAAAACAGCTTTTCAAAGTACACCAAGACCTGTAATTGAATTATCTGCGAGCCTCATAGATTAAAAGTATTTCATCCATCCCTGGCAGCCTGAAGTAGGTGAATAACTGAAATTCAGACAAAAGCCTTATGAAAAGAAGACCTGGCAGAGGAAAGAGCAAAGGACCAAACCCTCTGTAAAAGGATTTTTCTCCATTGAGATGCCCATTGTCTCTACAGCAACTAATTATGTGTGAAAATCATTAAAGATCTGGAAGCTGTGGCACCCATCAAAGGGGCCAGGGGTTCCCATTGCCTGCAGGAAAAACAAGCTGGCTCCTCTTTGAAATGTTCGCTGAACCAGAGGAGTCACTCTTTAAGGGTACATTGCAAGCAGTGGCCTTAAGCACGTGAGTGGTTGCCAGAAAACCAGCAGGAGCAGTCCTACAAGCAGTACTGAGCTTGCTACGTCCTTATTTGCAGTCAGTCCTCCAGACCACAGATCCCACCCTAAAAATGCCTGGAGCGATGCTGCCCCACCACTGAAAAGGCATACAGAAGCAGCCGGAGCTCAGGCACATCCTTGATGTGGTGGGGTCTGTGGTGTCCTCATACTGTGTCAAGCAAAGCACTTTTGCTCCTGTATTAGACAAAGGTGATGGACAAGTCTCTGTGTAGTGGCTGAACTGCAACAGCCGTCCTTGTGCACTTTTGTCCACCATCACATTTATGTCTGTTCCTGCCATATGTCCATATATAAAAGCAAAGCATCTAGACTGACTTCGAAGAAGAAGCCTGGGGCCAAGCAAGATGTGAACACACGTCTCCTCTGGTGTTATCGCAGGCCCAGCCATCACGTTGTTATACACAAATAAATCAGGTTTCATCCCTGATGTGCATAAAGCGATTTCTGGATTTGGCAAAATAAACCAGAGAGGTGCATGTGGGAAAAAGTGGGATTTGCACTTCAGGGGTTAGCATAACCACTTAGCAGGAGCAAAGGGGGTTGCAAGTAGCAGAAAGGATGCTTCACTGCACTTGGTGTTTTTTTTATTAGACTCTGTTCTCCCTTTTCAGGTTTGTACTTGAAGACTTTGATCTATAGGCCTAGTGTGTCTAGGAGAGGAGAAAAAAACCAAGCTTGCTTCTTGTATAAACATTTACAGCTTCATTGGCTTGAAATGGAATTTCACCTGGGAACATAAGCACCTGGGAGCATAAGATGAGCAGAGCATGGAGAAGGACGCTGGTACTTGTTGCTTAGAGTTAACCCGCACAGTGCTGGTGCATTTTATTGTGGTGGGAGGTCTGAGGAGTGATTTTTCTTTCTCTACTTCATCAGATTTGAGTTAACATTTTTGACTTTGAAAAAGGGTTAACATTGAAAAGGTTTTGGGGTGAATGGTAATCTTACTTGTCTGCAGCACAGATCAATGCACTCTGGATTGTACATGTGCATGAACCAGAGCGAAGAAACTGTAGTGCAAGTGCCAGAATTCTGCAAAATTCTGGCTAAGAAACTGGCCCTAAGCATCATCTAGAATCATAGAATCATAGAATCATTAGGGTTGGAAAGGACCTTAAGATCATCTCGTTCCAATCTCCTGCCATGGGCAGGGGCACCTCACACTAGACCATGTCACCCAAGGCTCTGTCCAGCCTGGTCTCAAACACTGCCAGGGATGGAGCATTCACAACTTCCCTGGGCAACCAATTCCAGTGCCTCAGCACCCTAACAGTAAAGAATTTCTTCCTTATATGCAATCTAAACTTCCCTTGTTTAAGTTTGAACCCATTACCTGTCACTACAGTCCTTAATGAAGAGTCCCTTCCCAGCATCTCACGTGATATTTAAATTTACTCTTACAGCAGTAGTTCCTGTTATCTTTATGATAAGTCCAGTTATAAAACCTTTAAAACTTGAACAAATCCTTCACTTAGGTGCCCATAAGCAGTATGTTTTTTGCTTTATTTTGTAATTTTCTATTATGCTTGTGCTTGATATGGCACTTGCTGGAGCTGGATTAATTTCCCATTCTGATTTGTTCTGAATATGCCCTGTAGGCTAACAGTGTATTTACAGCCTCTCTTCTTCCTTTGTAAGATTCCTTATTACCATTTACAGGACAGCATGTTCTCTTTTGACACCTTCCGACAGCGTCAACGGCCTGTTGAACAGCACAACACTGGCTGTTAAAGCCTGATCCAAGCCCCAACAAAACCAGGGAACAGTAATGTAATTCAGGGGGTTTAACGGAAAGCAGTGCCTTTTATTAGGTCAGCTGTTACATTTGGAAAGAAAACAGACAAGCTTTCAGGCACACAAATCCTTCTTCAGGTCTGAAATAGCAGCAGTATTGCTTACACCAGCATTCCTCAGCAGTAAGACAGCCATGGTCCCAGCATAGTTTAAAAAACGTGTTTAAAAGTGTGTGTATTGCATGGTCATTCTTACTGGGGAGGGCTTTCCATCAGAGAAATATCATTCTTCTCTCTCCCCTTACCAGTATACCCCCCCAAAACGGGGTACATCCTACAAGGAGAGGTAGTATAAGGTCACTTATTCTTGGGAAAGTCTTCAACACCTTATGGCTGTGCCACATCTTCTCCATAGTCACGCTGCTATTGAGAAGGAGAGGGGCAAAGCTGTGGGTTCTGCTGTGCAGGTGGCAACCTGCTCCTAATATTTATGCCTGTCCAGCAAATAGTTCTGGAACCAGCTGGCAAAGTTTTATTCCCTTTCTCGTGGTTGCTTTACAGGAAACAGTGTTTCCCAAAGTTTTTGGAGTCACAGCTGAATGAGCAGCCACCTACTAGCAAAGCCTGTGATTGAAAATGCTACACAAGCAGAATGGTTCTGCAGAAAAGCAATGAGCAGCTTCCCATTTGGGAATTGCTTGTGGCCACAGAATTGAAAAGTAAGAAGTAACATCCCAGTACACTGCCTACTTATGCCTCCAGATTATGGATCTGAACATCCTGCTTTTCATCCTATGAAAGATTTCATATTCATATTCATTTTGCTTCTCTGGAAATATTCAAAAGTATGTACTAAAACTCTTTATAACTAGGCAGCTGCTCAAAAATTAGATGTTAACATTAACCATAATATTTATTAAATGTTAACATTAACTGCAACATTTCGTTCTACATTCCCACGCTAGGAACTTAATAACTGGAATTAAGAATCTGAGGATGCTTTTTGCTCATGTGAAGATTTCCATGGTACATGAGCTGTGAGAACTTTGGATTTTACATTCTTTTTGGAGTGTATTAATAGGTGTGTTAATTATGTGGCTTCTTTATCCGACCCTATTTGAAAATGAAAGGTTGCACTTCAAGAAAATTGCCACCACAAGAAAATTGTAAATAAGCATTAACACTTCTGAAGAAATGAAAAGGATGAACTGTTTATGACTTTAAGTTGATTAACGCAGAGACATGAACAACCAATGAACAAGTAACACTGTAAACAGGAATACGAATATTAGAAAAGCTTAATTGAGAAGGAAAAATACCTCTTAAAGATTATGTAAGCCAAAAAATCTTAGTTTAAGATCTGCTTTGGGCATTGGTGTTCTGGTATGAAGCTGCCTACAGTTGTCTTAAAAGTCCTTAGAAGCTTAGAGCTTTGTGGTACTGTCTTCTTATAAAATACAAGTGTTTCAAATGTGGTTCTCAATCTGCATCCATCACTTAAGGCATATTGCACTTAAGGATCTGAATCACTATTCTTGGCTGTGCCGCTCCCAAGCCTGGCCAACCTTTGACTGAGCTTTCTAATACGTTTCTTAGTTGCCTGTGGCAACTCAGCTGGCATCAACCGTAACACAGAGACAACTGCTTCACTTTTGTGGAGAAAATCTAAATGAAGGACTCATGTAGACAAGCAGATTCTCTGGTGAATGTCAGCATTTGTTTCATTCTCTTTAGTACTCAGGCAAGACATTGGGGTTTGAAAGCATGGTGCCAACAGGAAAATGGTGAATTTGTCTATGAAAGACAAGCTTCATTGTATTTGAAACCAAGACCCTTAATGTTCCCATCTGTTTTAAGACACTCCAGCACTGCCAGAGTAGAATAATTGAAATCCAGGATTCATACTTGGTCCCCATAATGCTAACTGTGTAGCCATGTCTAACCTGCAAAGCACAATTCCACATCTGGCTCCTGCAGCCAGTAAAGGTCTCTGACACTGCAGTCTTTAGACAACTTCTACAGATGGGTTTGAAATGTGGATGCAGATCTATCACTGGGTGAATGCTTCAGATCAACACCTTGTTTAACTGGGATCTTTTTATAAGTTGGCAATTGTAAAACTGAAAGAATGGTATGAAGGAAAGAGAAGCAATGAAAATCATGAACTGCTGAGGAAAAAGCTCTTAAGCCACTATATTTTACTACCTGACATTCTTCTTTAATAGTGACTTTATTGCAGCTTTTTTCACATATGAAAATAGAAACAGCAGCAGCAGTGTCCAGCACTCAGGTTAAGGTGCCAGCAACACATGAATGGTGCACATTATAAATATACACTTAAGGTTCTTTCATGCATACCACAGCTAAACAACAGCCAGCTCTGTCTCGATGGTTCTTCCACTACTGTATTTAAGGAGTAGCCTATAGTAAGGGAAGGCTGCAAGGGCTGTAAAACAGCAGATGTCATTGCACTTTCCTCCAGTTCTGCTGCAGCTGGTTATAAATTCATGTGGGAGATGTCAAAAATCCAAAGAAGTAAAACTCTCTTTTGTTCATTTTCTCACCTGGATTCTACACTTTCATATTGTCGACCTCAGTGTGATGGTCACTTTGCCTCTTTTTTCATTGAGACTTTCCACTTTTTCAGGTGCCAGGGGACAACGAGAAGCACTGGAAGCCAGTGTTAGTGGTTTTGACGGAGAAGGACCTCTTAATATATGAGAGCATGCCGCGGATGAAGGAAGCTTGGTTCAGCCCTCTGCATACCTACCCCCTGCTAGCCACCAGGTACCTGTGCTTTTTCATTACAACTGCTTCAAGAGTGGTGGGAACAGCTTAGTCAGCCAGGAACAGCTGGTGTATAGTTGTATATCACACTTGAAATGCCCTGGTTTGAGAAGCAGATTATTCTTCAATGGGCCAATGTGCTCAGCTCTTTTCTCCATTTCAAATTCTGGCCAAGGGTGATGGCCAGAAGCACACCAGAAGGGTTACGGATGAGGCCATTTGGCCCAGATGCAGAAGCAGGAGTGCTGGAAAAGCCGAAAGCTCTATCTCCTGAGATGTCTATCTCAATGTGCTGACCTGAGGGCTTGGAAGAAGCACTCAGCTGCTCCTCCAGGCTGGAAAAGGTGAAATTGTTGCCCTGAATTGGATGTGCTGGTGTGTCAGTTCTGCACCACCAGTCTGGGGCTTCTGGGGATCACGCTCATGATGGAGATGCTTAATTTCAGCACGGCTTCAGTTCCTGCTCTAGCAAATGAATTCCTGGCATTTTTAGCTTCAAATGGTGCACTTGGAAGACTCATTCTTGAATCTAGGTTGGAACTAGCCATCTACATTATTTTGAAGGTATCCATCACCACTAATTCAGAGTGAGTTTTCCCATGGTTATCTTTATGCAGTGGAAACTGTCCGTGGTTCTTGACATGAATCTTAATCACGTTCCTCTGCCAGTATGGTCAAAGGGCTTGAGAAAGAGCTGCTCTTCCATTGTGTTGGCCATGCTACAGGCCTCTATTGTACCATTTTCAATGAGTTCTCATTCAGAAGTGCTGGTTTCACAAGGTCAAAAGCAGTGGGTCTCTTACTGCACTCTCATTAGTTAATGTTTGTTCTCGGTCTCTTGGTTCGCTCTCCAAATGAACTGAGGCTTTGCTGCTAAATCATTATATTAAAAAACCAAAAAGCCCTCAGTGAATGACACAGATGATTGTTTTGTCTCAGCCTACCTACACATGATGGAGCCTTCAGACTTCCTGGGAAGCCAGGTTCTGACTCACCCTTCGTTACTGTCACTTGAGGTGAGAGCCCCAAGCTTTGCACCTTGCAGCCCGCATGTGGTGTGATGGTGAAGGCTGACAGCTCCAGATGACAACTGGGCAAAGCACTGGGACCAGAGGCTGTGTCCAGGCCTGTCATTGAGCCTTAGAGTTTGCAAAGCAAGAGCTCCCCAGCAAAAGGTGACATGTCTCTTCCCACTGCTTTGGGATGTCATTCGTACATGGACCAAAATCTTCCTCCTTGAAGTGACTGGAAATCCTGCAGAGCACCCTGCCCCTTCCTGCCCACATATTCTCACGTGTAAAGGCGGCTCTTTGGTGGGCATTGCCAGCCCCAGTCAGCAATGACCAGCAGTTTACCACATTAAACAACCCAAGTCTTTGTCTTGGAGGGTCTGTTAGTTTCTCTCAGGTGTTCAGGGTTGATTGCAACTGGCTTGCCTTGATTGGGGATAGACACCTCCCTGTCTGCTGGCATTCCCTTGTGAGTGGAGGAGCTTCAGCCTTCAGGCTGGAGCAGATTGAGAAGGGTCTTTAAAGACTGGGAAGGTGGTCTGTCAGAAAGACAGAGTGTGATTCAGAAAGGACAACTGTAGTGTTCAGTGCTGGGGAGTAATCAGCTGTGCTGGTTTGGGGTGGAAAATAAGCAACAAAGTGGTTGCTGTGCCAGGAAGTGTCTGGGCAATGTGGCAAAATCGCTTAAATCTGCTGTGTTCTGTTTTTGAGAGGGGAAGACAAAGACAAATCATCTTGGGGGTTAGCAGAAGTGCTGCATGTTGGGCAGGTGTAGTAATCATACCCAACTGCAGGGCATGAGTAAAGCCTCGGGTGATGATAGACCAGTTTCATGGGTGGCTTCCAAAGGGATGCCAGTTAACTGTGGGAGATCTAGAAGAAATCAATGCAAATATAAGACACAGAAAACACTATAAATAGGGAATACTTAAGAAACTATCCATTTACAGAAGTCTGTGGAAAACATGTAAATGGTTTTCAAGAATGCAAATGAGACACAAGGAGGACAGGAGAGCATGTTCACCAGGTCCCTCCAGAATTACAACGGGGCATGGTCAGCTGCTATGCTAACAGAGAAATGGTATGCCCCATTGTGGCATGGGAGGTTTGGGGTATGTTCTGGGAAAAAACTTGGTGTGCAAGTGAGGTACTAGATTAGATTCCCTAGGAAAGGTGTACAATCCTCATCAGTGGGGACTTTGAAGAATGGGTAAACCTCAGGAGTGTGTTCATACTCTGGGAAGGGGGATGCACCAGATGACATCCAGAGAATAATTCCAGCCCCATCTCCGTGATTTCTTACTAATTTCACTGTGAATTTAACACTGGTGTAAAAGGACAGCACATATACAGAACCTGACATTCAGAATGGAGTCACAATCTGATAAATACATATAAATACATGAATCCCCAGTGTGAGCAGAATACATAAATTGACAGATTCCCCAAATTATTACAACTCCTGTTTTGGAAGATTGTGATTAAAACTCTGCAGGATCCTGCTTTTATGATCTGTCGTGCTGAGTACAGTTATACAAGAAAAGAAAAGAGACATACACAGGGATTGCTTTTGGTATCAACTGCTGTGTTCACACTCGGTCAGTGATTACCCTCCTCGTGACAGGGTTTTAATCCCCTCTGTGCATTGATCAGTGCAATTCGGAACTTTTCACCTGGAAAGTTTGCAGACCACATGTTGTAATCTTGGCTGCTCCCCTCCTTCAGATTTTTATGAGTCCTTGGGAAAACATTTTTGCTTAGCTAATGCATATTTGAAAAGCTGCTGAAAATGGAAAACTTCAGTGCCAGATACTGTAGAGAGAGTCATGCTTAATCTACCCAGGACATAATGAGCAGAGAAAATTGGAAAGCGGTAGAAGGATTATGGTCTTCTTAGAGTATTTTAGCAGCAGAATTTCAGCATGTCCTTCTTGTTTGTTGATAACTTTGCCTTCAACCTATGGATGCTGTTAAGACCAAAAAAAATACTTTCCAGACTTTCAGAGCTTTGTGTAGAATATGAGTAATAGCTCACAGAAAACTGAGATCAGATTTAAGTTGTTCCTCTAAATCTCTGCACTGGGAGGCATAGTAGCTGGCTCACAGCCCTGACTCCTAGGACCTTTCTGTCATAATCCCTGTTTCAGTGTTTCTTTATGCCTGAATAACAGTGCCTCCCTCTAGCTTGGGAATAGGGATCAAGTAATTACATCTTAAATGTCTGCAGTCGAATTCCGTTATCTATCATAGCCAGATGTGAAATAAAAGGGAAAAAAGAAGGCAGTCCATGGTGGAGTCTGATTAAAGATCAGGTAAGTAGCTTTTGTGTAAAGCTGAGGTCTGTAACCAGAAAATATTAAAGCAGTTTGATGGTTTATGCCATGGGAAGATGGGGAAGGAGCACTGTTTAGTCATCTGTGCAAGCTGGCAGAGGGGAAGGTGGAGAGCACTGGAAGGTGTATAAGGTGCTGTGCAAGTTCTCCGCTCATATTCCCAAGTCAGTGAGGGTGGTTGTAGCGGCCTCCATGCAGAACTCAAATTGAGATCATAGGTTTCCAGAGTGCAGCCATTCCAGAGCAGGTTTCAAATGCTAAGCCAGTACAAGGAATGATTTCAACATAGAATCATAGAATCATTAGGGTTGGAAAGGACCTTAAGATCATCCAGTTCCAACCCCCCTGCCATTAGCAGGGACACCCCACACTAAACCATGTCACCCAAGGCTCTGTCCAACCTGGCCTCAAACACTGCCAGGGATGGAGCATTCACAACTTCCCTGGGCAACCCATTCCAGTGCCTCATCACCCTAACAGTAAAGAATTTCTTCCTCATATCCAATCTAAACCTTCCCTTTTTAAGCTTTAACCCATTACCCCTTGTCCTGTCACTA
>JBCJKH010062405.1:16199-34757 GCA_039877255.1 Loriculus beryllinus
CAATGTCGAGAAACCTTTAGAGCACGTGGTTACTTAAGATGGGTGATGTTTTACCAACAGCACCATGTAGCACGGAGAACATACGGTAGCAAAATCTCACCAAATCTGTTGTAGCCACAGCAGTGGAGAAGATTTTGTGATGAAATACTTCTTAATCAGGAAAATGGTTTAGTTAAATTCTGTACATCATCCATTTGTGGCACTTCCTAAACCTTTTGTTTAGTTCTTCTCATTATTCCTTGGGAATACACATTCTCATAGAGAAATATACAGAAATTGTAGAAATCTTTGGTAATATCCATTATCGTTATTTTATGCTGTTATTTTTATGAGCATTTTTAGTTAACATTTTTGTGAGCTGCATTCTACTTTGATATACATGTGCATTTATTTTTCTGTATTTCAAATTTTAGCTTTACTAACTATTAAGATTGAAGAACTGTCAAGAAATCACACTGTCATGCAACACATTTCGTTTTGACACCTAGGTTCATCTGCAGCATGAAGCAACATTATGATTCTTTAAAGGCAGATGAAAAAATAAATGCAGTAGTTTCAAGTAGTTATTCCAGTCAGGTAAAAAAAGAAATAGAAGACATTCTAGTAGAATAATCACATTTTAAAACACCTTATAAGACATAATAATAATGAAGATAATTATAATAATGGTAACAACTGTAACAATAACAATACTACTACTTTGTTTCTGACAAAAAAAGGAGGTACCCTGGTTCTGTTTCTGGTTTCACATCCGTACCATACCCTAACCTGCTCCTAAATGATTGAAAAACAAATTCATCTGAAAACTAAACATGCAGAAATGGATCAGCCAGGTTGGCGTCTGCACTGTTCCAACACGTGGCTAAAACCATCCTGGTAAAGGGGAGAGGTGAGGTACAAGGACTTATGCACAGCAAAAAGCACACAGGAAAACATTTGAAATTCATTTACACCACTGTTGTATTTTATCAGCAAATTAAGTTTTCATATTTTCTCAGAAAGAAAAATAGCGATCCCTCTGAGCTATTTTAGTTTTCACCACAAAAAAGCATAAAAGTAATGGATATGTGATCAAATTCACACAGAAAATTGATCAACATTGCCTTCGGCTGTGATAACCTCTAAGGGCTGGGGTTTTTTTTCCATATTAATGCAGCTGACTGCATAAAAATATAATGTTTCCCCTATAATTGGGTTGGGTTTGGAAAACTTTAAAGATGGCATGGTGTCAGGAGCGTATTTTGGGTTAGTTCATCCTTATTAAGTATCTACTTTTACTGTGGCAATTTTTGTTTATTGAAAACCTCACTTATTCATAGGATCAAGTGGCAGAAATCTTCATAAGGATGCAATGAGCAACCAGTTATTGCAAATAATTGTCCCTAAGAGGGTTACTGAACTGTAGAAAACATTCAGAAAATAAAGTGGTACTAAACTAGAGAAAATTATTTGAGTTTTTACAGAGAAGGTACATTAATTCACACTAGAGCACTGTTTGGGGTTCTTTTTTTTGTCGTTCCTTTACAGTAATCATAACGTTTTTAACTGTTAATCAGATTTGGAGAGACAGTTGTTTTTGTACAAAGAAACAACTTTCTTTCCCTCCTTCCCTATTTAACTGGCATAATTCTGCTTTCATAACCTCTATGACACTCCTCCTGATACATAGAACATGTCAGAAAACACCCAATTTTTTTAAGCACTCTTAAGAGGTGATTCAAAATGAAAGAGTGGTATTTTAATTTTGGGATTTCCGGCAGAGCATTCCTAAAACATCCAAGCCCTCCCACCATCTTCAGGAAGCTGTTTGGACAAGTGCAAAGAATATTAAAATGATGCGATCATTGCCTGGCAACCAAACTGTTTTGAAAACTAAGATCCAAGATACATCTGCACAGCCAGAGGATATGACTGAGATAAAGGGATGACTGGACAGAAATATATCCCAAAATACTATAACCCATTTCTCCATAACTATTTCCAGCCACTGGAATCAAGAACAAACAAACAAAGCAATCTGACCTCATCAAAAAAAAAGATAAAGTGAACTGCAAACACATCTCAAATTCCATCTCCCTCATCAACATGCTCCAGATGCCCTTTGCAGCTCGCACTGGAGAGGAGCAGGAGAGCACAGCTCACAAAAACGCCCTTGGGACCAAAACCAACCTCAGCAAAGGGATGAAAGAAAGTGCCATATCCATTTCATTTCCATTCAGCATTGTTAAGCTTCAAGTTTAAGAAAGTTTCATTGCCCAGAAATACTCCGATCATAAGCAGCTGCACATGATATCATTTAGAGCCCGTCTGCGCAACCCGTATTTCCCCCGAGCTTTGTCCCTAAGCTGCAGCCTGACAGGCATCAGCCAGATCCAGCTTGCTTTCTTCAAAAAGCCTGTGCAGTGTTTTTACGTTTAGCAGCTGAACCAAACTTCACAAAAGCAGCCGAAAAGAATTGGTAAAAGGTTAGGGTAGATTGACTGTTTCCAAATTGGAATACTAATGATGATCTTTAATGAAGCCTGACAGTACAATCTGTTTCTTATTGTTCCCTAAGTGCTGGCTACTGATCATATTCACTGGCTTTAGGTGATGGGGGACAGACAGGGACAAATGGGCCCCTCTGGTGAGCAGGACTGTGCACAGCTGATCTTTCAACAAGGATTAAATTAATTAAAATGATTCTCCCATCAGAAGAATGAATCTTTTGATTTGTTATCATCATAGTGGTTATTAATTTTGAATGATGTCTAATTGGTGCCACTGCTGTTTGGGTCAGCTGGCTTAGTAATCTTAGACATCAGTGGAGAATACATAATTTTAGGAGCTCTGGGGAGGCTGAAGGAGGGAAAAAAAAAATCCCCAACTGGATTTAATACTTCTCATTATGTGGAAAAAAAATGGAAGCAAAATACCTGCAAAACCCAACCAGACAAAACTGACTTTTCTTGATTCATTTCACTGCTCTTAATACAATGCTCTTTGTCATAAGGATAGCCTTAAAGAATTAGTTTATTATACTGTTAATAATAAGCATGATTGGAAAGACTTCATTCTCTGGGAAAAGATAAGATGTTCAGGGCTGCACAGGACTCAAGGAGGAAGCCCAGGAGGTCACCACTAGACCTCAGAGACAGAACTTGCACAGTTTATATGGTGTCTGGCTTAACCATTTCAGAATTTGGCCCTACCTCCACAAACAACATCTACCATTTCTCTGCACAATCAGTCTTTTGAAACCAATGTCCATGACCACAAGATTAAGACATGGAGGATCTGGTCTCCTCCTCAAATTTGTAAGGTATTTGCACTTTAAAACATCAGTGGGAGTTTAGAAGAAATAACAGAAGCACCTGCATAGTTTTGAAGTTTGCACTGAAGATGTTGTCTCCAAAGCTATTTATCTCCACAAGTATATGCTCCAGGAATGCCTAAATCACTCCTGCAAATGGATATCAGGTTTCTTGTTTGCTATTTGGATTGAAGTGACAGAGAAAGAGAAAGGCCATGTTCTCTGCCTTATAATAACAGGCTTCGTAATGAGGTGAGGACAAAACTGCTCCTGACAGAGCTGGAACACTGCAGGCTTTCTTCCTGTTCAGTACTGAAACATAAATGTATGACTCTCACGGAGGATCTGAAGGAGAGCTAAATCCTGAATCTTCGATGGTGTTCACTCAAATTAAAGCCCTGGAAATTCCTATTGAAGCAAGTGATGCCTGAATCTCAATCAGTTGAGAATGGGGACACAATTTTTAGTTTTTGTTAGTTTGTCTTCTACAGATAGGAAAATGTTTCTGTCTATCCTCATTTCATAGTTCATAAATATCCAGCAGCAGTAACCTTACCTTGTGAACAGCACTTCATCCAGGAAGACATGTTGTTTCATCAGTGGAATAGGTGTTTAGATGACCTGTCCATCTAATTGAACACACTTGGGAGCTAAATGCGTTACCTGCGGCTTCCCCGCAGCTGGCAACAGGAGGCGTCCCTCTCTTTGCAAATCTAGTTTCTGCCTACCTTTCTCCAGCTGCACTTTCCAGCTTCACAGCTAGCTGTCTTGTAGGAGGAGGAAATAACTGTGAGACGAATGATTTCTCTTGGAACAATCTCTTGTCCTCTAGGAGGATGGCATAACTGTTGTAATTCACATGTTTTATGCAATACATCAGTCTGGCTGTAGTAATAACACTGGAGTAAAAATTGTCATGCACATTAGCTCTTTGAAGTCAACAGCAAAACCATCAACCCAAGAGCATCTGTCCATGACATTAGATGAAAAACAGAGCTTTTACTATCTTAGCCACATTCTGTAAGAAATTCTGCCTAACCTGATCTAAGCCACAACTCCCACCAAAGTCTTCATAATTCAAGTAGTAAAAAGGGATTAAGAAAACTTGTTTCTAATTCCTCATCCTCCAGATGGTCATTCTTCAGCTATAAGAAAGCAGGATAAACTTCAACCAAATTACAAAGCAGCATAACCAAAGGCTACTGGTTAATGTCCAGTGGCATACCACCAGCTCCTAAATGTTGTATCTATATGGATAGATTGGTATCTATCCATTTTTTCACTTTTGCAGTCAGAAGAGACAAGGAAGTTAACAGAGTCTCATTGAAACACTTATTGGGAATTTCATTTGCACAATGAGTCTGAGAAAACGACTATGAAAAAAAAAAAGAGATTAAACTGTTTTGAAAGCTCCTCAAAGCTGTTACTGTTTAGTTAGGCTTTGACTCATGCTTGAGTTCAAATCTTCTTCTTATATTCTGTTTAGAGAAACAGCTGTTTTGACTATGGTTTCAAAATCCCTCTAAGCATGAAAGTATCTATTAAAGCAAGAACACTGAAGAATCCACTTAATTCTAAACTCAGTTCTCCAAAATGTGTTGCATTTCTATCTGATACTGCTTTCTGTCCAAATATATGCAAAATATAAAACTTCCTGTTCTTACCTATAAACACGATGCCTACAATTGAAGCCTTGGAACTGCCTTGTAGCTAAAAGCTACTTTACACATTGAGAGGCTACAGCATACAACTGCCACAGAAAAGCCAAAATGCAACCAATAGGACACCAGCTGCTTGTCACCCTGAGTCAAAACAGTGATTGAGAAAAAGGTGGAATGAACATCTTCCCCTCATGACAGTGTTGGAATCCAGTATTTATATTTTGGTAAACATATTCCTGAATCGAGTATGTTTGCTTTTATGCACACACACACAGAGAGTTTTAATCCTGAGAACCATATTAGTCCTTTAAGGCCGCAGGAGTGCCTGTCTTGTGTTCCCTACATCATGCTCAAAACCACTGTGGACATTTTCATAGCCAACAAAGACAACAACCCTATTGTCCATAACAGCCAACCACTCCAAAACCCAGAAGATTCAAGAACAGCAAAGAAAAGGTAGAAAAGAAACCCTGCAACCCAGATCAGAAAGGAGACCCAACAGCTGTACTCACTGCTTAAACAATACAAATGTTTCTGGCCATCTACATTATAAAGTTTTCTTCAAAACAGGACACATAACCTGGAGAGTTTTTATTATTCCAGGATTCTCCCAAGTGGAATCCAATCCCTGATGAGATACTGCTTTGAACAGTGTGAGCTCAGAAACCTCCAAGAGCCTTTTCCTTTGATTCAGATCTGACTGTAAAATTACCACTTACTTTACAAGCTCTGAAAAGAAAAAAACAAAGAAAAGAAGTCAGATAGGTCTTGAGAGGCAGAACTATATCAAAGAATAGCAACATGGGAAGAGAAAACTATGTGCACATTGAAAACAGAGCTTAAGTAGAGCCAAGCTAAGGTATTTGTGGAGAATGCTCTCTTTCTAGCGACCATGATTTCTACACAACCTCTTTGGATACTATCAGATTTTTGTAAAGAAAACTCATCTTCTAACAGTGGCTTTTAGCTTATAGGGCAACAGGCTTTCTGGAATTCCCCATCTCTGCACTCTTTTTGTTCCCCTAAACACTTTCCCTGCTGGAAAATGCACTGATTCCAAACAGCTATAATGGCTAAGTCCTCTAGCAAATTTCTTAAGTACCTGATTTTGAATAACACCTTGTCCAAGGAATTGGTCAGTTGTTAACCTTTAACCCTATGTACTGCATTGCAGGAGGAATCCGCTTAAAAGTCTCATTGTAAAGATACACAAGGAGTAGCATTAAGGCTGTTTGACCTCAGGATTTTCTGAAGGTAACTTTTGGACGTAATTTTCTCAAATCTTTGGGCATTTGCAAATAACTCCTTAAACAACAATCCAAACAAACTTACGTTTCATGGTGCCTGGTTTGGTTTGGTTTTTTGTTTTCTTTTTTTCCCCCCATTTGTGATCCCATTTAGCAGGGAGAGAACTGGGAATTCTTTCCAGAAAATGTTGCAAACAATTTAGTATTCAGAAGTGACACAGAAAGAAGCTGTATTTACTTTCCCTGGGGCAGGGGACATAAAAGCTGTCTTTGGCAACTGATCTTTCTCATAATAGAGTTATCCTAAGGGACCAGAAATGGTTCACTGGGGAAGCTGAAAAGCTAGGTATAGACCTGCCCTGGGCACATAACTAAAACAAAACCCATATAACGCAGACAGATGCCATAATGTTTTCATGTAACAGAAAATGACTGCCTGGAACAAGTACACAGAATATTACTGCTGCAGACAGATAAGGAAATCTGCCTGAAAAAGAAGGAGTTATAATTCTATGATACCACGAGATTCATTTTGAATAAGAAAAAAGTCAGATTTATCTTGACTCTAGGTTGCAAGAGTGAAGGCATGGAAAGAAGCTGTGAAACATAAACTGAGTTACAGTGTAGGATGCAGAGTTACAACTTTGGGGGTACTTATTAGAAAATACCAACATTACAACACATTTTGGTCTCGCCTTCTCATCAACTGTGTTGCCACCCACTCTGTTGAAACCACAACACGGAATGAAGCCAAAGCACTGTGGAGTAGCTTGAAGCGCAGAAGATCGCAGAAAAGTAAAGCTCCACAGACCCTCCTCTACTGCCTAACTAAGGGCCACATCACAAGATCCGTTTCGGGACACAGCTCAGTGGGCTCAGGCTAGGCTAGATTCATAGTCTAGACCTCCAATGTTATCTTAACCCCATCTCTTGATTAGGCATCTCTGCTTGTCAGAAATACTTTACTGCATTGGTGAGAACATAGTATTTCTTTAAGTAACATACAATTGCATGCTGATGGTCCTACAAAGTAGAGCTCTAAAAGATATTCTGGCAGACTGGGGATAATATATTAGAATTATTGAATCATAGAATCACAGAATCGTTAGGGTTGGAAAGGACCTTAAGATCATGTAGATCCAACCCACCTGCTATAAGCAGGGATATCCCACACTATATCATGCCATCCAAGGCTTCGTCCAACCTGGCCTTGAACACAGCCAGGGATGGACCATTCACAACCTCCCTGAGCAACCATTCCAGTGTCTCACCACCCTCACAGTAAAGGACTTCGTCCATATATCCAATCTAAACTTCCCCTGTTTAAGTTTTAACCCATTACCCCTTGTTCTATCACTACAGTCCCTAATGAAGAGTCCCTCCCCAGCATCTGTATAAGCCCCCTTCAGACACTGGGAGGCTGCTATGAGGTCTCCACGCAGCCTTCTCTTCTCCAGGCTAAACAGCCCCAGCTTTCTCAGCCTGTCCTCGTATGGGAGATGCTCCAGTCCCCTGATCATCCTAGTGGCCCTCCTCTGGACTTGCTCCAACAGTTCATAAGAAAGGTCAGATGATAGTGGCACACAGGGCAGAGCTTCAGACTGTCAGTGCACTTGTATCATGGGCTCTTCTGAAATAAATCTTGAATGAGCAGCTGAACACTTGCTTTGAATATCAGTGCTGCTTTCACTGTCCTTTTTGAAGAGGTCATTAGATTGTGCTGTTGCAGTAACTGGTTGAAGCTTTCCGCAGTGTTGAATGAAATTCGGGTCACAGTGCATCTCACCCAGCGCTTCATGTACCCATCTTGCTATCACACCTCTGCAAGGAGTAATACTGAAACAGTCCCTAAAACATAGACACGGAAGAAGTAAGATTGGAACTGTCTCCCTGGCCCCCTGGAGTATGCTGAGAGTTGCATTTTACAGCCGCTGCCTGTTACTGTGCTCTTTGCAAACAGACTTGATAGTGATGACCAACCTTCTCCCGCCCTCTTGCGGCTCTGGCTGCTGTGGGAAGCGGTGTTCGGGACTCCTGCGTACAGGAGACATCTCAGAAACTTCCACAGTGCAGAGTAACCCTCATGGACCGCAGGTGAATAGTACCAGAGCCTGCCCTCCCTACACACAACCTCTGCTGTGATCAGAGTGATGAGAGGCAGGGATAAAGGGAGCCCTTCTAAGTTCTAAGAAGTCTATGAGCCCTTCTAAGAAGTTTCTAAGACTTTTTTTTGCCTTTTAAGGTATTTTTGTGGTCTTTAGGGTAAAATATTGATTATGTAAATGAAGCAGCTTACATGAATGCAACTTTATTAAAGCTTGGGAATCCTTTGACCTGTACCCAAATACATCAGTACTGACAGCTGGTACATAAATACTATCAAATGTTCCCCTGTGTATTTGTCTAGGTCATGTTTAACTGCATGTTCCAAAGCACAGCCTGGAGTTGTATGACAGAAAAGTCTTTTTAAACAGTGACGCTAAATAATGCAAATGGGAAGGCAGGCAAGAAATAATGTTCATGTTAGATATGTCCACACATTTTAATTTGTAAAGTACATCTTCATTCTATCCCTGTGCTCAAAAACCTACAGTGTCAGTGCTTTGGAGAAAGCAATGAAGATGTAAGGGAGCTTGGGAGGTGGATTTGAAGGGAAATAAAACACTGGAACAATCTGTCTGTCTCACAGTCAGTATCATAAGTATTAGAAAACAATTGTTAGCACTGCTGATGAGCACTGTATAAAGGAGAGGGGTGACACAGGCAGAAGCTGGAATAGGTTTATTTGTAGTGATAAACTTGATGTGATTTCCCAGGCTGCTGTCCTGCAGTCACCCCCAGCAGCAGAAGGCAGCTTGAGAGTGGTGGCTGTGCCTGCACTAGAGTGACTGGCACAGAGATTTTAGATCCTGGTCTCCTGCCTTATTTACCAAGATGCAGCTTCCTCTCAGAGCTTCCACCTCCTTGTGCTGAATGAGAGTGAGTTACAGGTTTTGGGCTGTTTGCTGCTGAGTCCCCCCACTGCAAAACCTAAGGACTTAAGTACCAAAACTGAGCAGGGTGTTAACAGAGCCCTTCTAGAGGCGGAAAAGCATTTGAGGAGGGCAGTGGTGCCTCTCTGAAAGAGGCTTTCCTGTCCAGTCACAGCGCAGGGCAGGACTGAGCAGGATACTCCTTATCTCAACCCTCATGGTTTCCTGGAACCATGAAAACAAGGCAGATGCTGAAAATCCAAAGAAATTTACCATGAACCTGAGCGTGAGCAAATCTTGCAAACCTTCTAAAGGGGTATGAAAGAAGAACACATCTGTCTGGCACAACGCGCATCGCAAATGCCAACACGGACTGCAGGGAATTGGGAAAATTCCAGATGCCCCATTATTAGTGTCACAATAATAGCTAAAGTCATGCTGCTTCTTTCCTTTCTTTTTCCGTATTAAAACATCTCTGTTTGATGGCATAGTTCTAGAGTGTCAGCTAAAGGCAACTATTCTTCCATATGCAAAACAATAACTTGAGGGTGAACTAGCATGTTGTAGATGATTAGTATAATCTGATGTTTTATCCTTCAGCACAAGTACTCTACTATTATGCTGCATACTTACTTTATAGTCTCACATGAAATATATGGATTGCCTATAGAAAGAGAAACAGAAGACACAAGACAGAAATAAGCTTTTCAGAAGAATTCATTTTGTGACTCCCTGTGAGGGTCAGTCCCTGGACCTCGAAGACTGATGAGCTCCTCTGGATTATGTTTTCATCTGAATCAGTGTCATGTCCCTGAGTGAATTTTGTATTCACTGTCCACACTTCTGCAGGGGAAAAAACCAACACAAAAGGGCGGCTTAAAGAAGAGTTAAATATCCTGAGGTTTTAATTTTCTCACTTAAAAATATTCCCTGCATTTTAGTGTTTGCCCAGATGAATGAACCTTTCCTGGTCACAGGAGATCAGCTGTTGATGCCAAGTAAAAAATGTTAATTGCAGCAAAATGGGAGAGAATTTCACATTACAAGTAGCAGCAACATCTTGCATTTTACATATTTCTTATAGGAAGAGTATGCACAAGACAGTACTTAGGCATCTGTGCATTTTACAGAACATCTTTCTTTATCCAACAGCATTTATCACCGAGTTTGCCTGCAGATGTTTAAGCTTTATGGCGAACGTTGCATGACAGTGAAAGCTGGATTCAGCTGCTGCATCTGAGCCACCACTTGTATCTGTGGACCAAACCCCATTACCATGGAGCAGTCAGTGACTTCTCTCAGCTCCTCATCTAAAGTGATGTTTTGTACAATTCATTGGGAAATTCTGGAACATTCCTGTGTGTCCAGCTGCTTTTGTACTCACTGCCTTGCACTGTCACTCTTCCGAGTGTCACTAGGAGTCACTTTTTAGGCTCAAATACAAAGGGGATGTGTGTTCTCATGCTCCCAGCCGCTTGCACTTAGGAACACGCAGAGCAGATCTGTGCTCGGGTGTGGATTTAGGCACAGTGTTCTGTGTCAGTGTTATCATTCACTTGTGTTCTCACATCTGATTGCAGATTGGTCCATTCTGGCCCAGGAAAAGGCTCACCGCAGTCAGGGATGGATTTATCTTTTGCAACCCGTACCGGTACAAGGCAAGGGATAGAAACCCATCTGTTCAGGACGGAGACTAGCCGAGACCTCTCACTGTGGACAAGGAGTGTTGTGCAGGGCTGCCACAACTCTGCAGAGCTCATCACGGAAATCACCACATGTGAGTAACATCTGGAGTGCCACATCTCCACACATCCTCATGACACTCATGGGTACTTCTACTAGAGGTGATTCATTTAAAAAACTGCGCATTTAGGGTTCTGTATGTTTAAAACACTGTCCCCTTGGTTTCTGGCACATTCACAAGCATTATATTTACCCAGCTCTGCACACTTGAGAAGAGTGAAAAAATACAAACCAGTCCAATATTTTGACATCTGGCCATTTCTGACCCTGAGCACAAGCATGTTGCTTCTGAGTACTCTGTACATGTAAAGTGGACTTGAATAGAAGTAGTCTAGTCATGCCCTGCTTGGCCAGGTAGTGCTAGCCTGGGTTGGATGGCTCTGGGGCTTTGAGGCTAGGCCTTTCTCTTTATTGCCCTCATGATTTGGGAGTCCTTCCCCCACTAGGCCCCCCTAGGTGATGGGGCTGTTAAAGTTGAGCATTATTGCCATTCATTGCCAAAAAATGTGAAAGCAGGAGCTAAAGCACAGATCCATTCTGTGATAAAAGGCAGCTCTGATTTCATGAAGCCATCAAGTATAGCCATGTGCTGCTGAGCATGAGGCACCCTGCTCTATGCTGCCAAGCCCCTCTGACATGGAAACCAACCAGTGTTCAGCGGGAACCACGTCAAGGACATGTCCATCTCCTCAGCACAGAAACACAGGTTTCTTTCTTTCCAAAAGCAGGAGGAAGGCATCGGCTCCTTCTTTTATTGTGGTGTTTTTATGTGAGTGCAAAAGAACATTCTTGGCAGAATTGTTCACAGGAAAGTGGTGGAAAAGAGAATTTGGGATGTGATGACCTAAACTCTTCATTTTTTAACTTGGATCATGGCCTGTGTTGCTGAGCTGATGGGAAGAAGCAGACTTTCTGCTGCAGTAGCTATTATATACAGTTATCTGGGCCCTTTTTCAATTACCACGACACTAATGAGGCCTCAGGAGTGTCTTCATTCTTATCAAAATACTTTAGGGAAACCGTTTACAGCTTCTAGTTGTCTCATGTATTGTGCACCACATTCACTGATTTTGGCTATGTCTGTCAGGTGTAAGAAGAGTAGCTGTGATTTTGTCAAGGTATGGGAGGAGGCAACGCCAGCCTGAGCCTTCTTAAACTTCACTAGATTGGTTTGGGGTCAACATGTAAATGTATGCAGGAAGATAAAGAATGCAGCAAATAATAGTTGAAAGGACTGACATCAGGACTGCTACTGGCAAGGACAGTTTTAGTCTGTGTGTTTGCACCATCACTAACAAAGCTTCCTTGGACCTTGCACAACAGAAAGATTGCTGTTGTTTTTTCAAATCTAGAGGTTTACAGTTAAAGCCCAGCTTTAGGAAAGGTTTCCACAAGATAGTGTTGAGATTGAATTTAAGATGCAAATATCTGCAGCCAAATGGACTTTGTTGCTTTTAAGACCATTACAGAATAAATTTTGTTTCTTCTCCAGCTTGCACATACAAAAGCCAGGAGTGCCGCTTGACCATCCATTATGAACATGGATTCTCTCTTACAACTGAACCACAAGATGGTGCCTTCTCTAAGACAATTGCACAATATCCCTATGAGAAACTGAAAATGTCCTCAGATGATGGAATAAGGATGCTTTATTTAGACTTTGGAGGAAAGGATGGAGAAATTGTAAGTATTGCATTTAGCAAAGGGATACACATTAATTACCTTTGGTGGTCCTTCACACTGTGGGGTGCAGAAGCACTAATGGAAGATGGATTAGATGATTGTTGTACACCCCTTCCACCTGAAACGTTCTATTCTGTGCTGTTCTGGTCTGTTCTAGTGACAGTTGGCCAGTACAAGGTTCCAGTACCAGTATCTAGACACCGTGCTTTCTAGTACAGCATGTCTGTGTGGCTTTAGGAGATAAACTAAAAAGAGAGATAAAATGGTAAAAACATGTGAAGCCAGATGAAAGATTTCTTATATTTAAGAATAAATTGTATTTCCAAATAGCCAAAATGTTAGAATTTTTTGCATGTATTCATTGCACTTTTTATGTGATTGTGGGTGGAAGAACTTAAGAATGAGATATTATTAATTCCAATATACACATAGGGACTTTATGTTATAACAAGCTGTGTTTATTTTTGAACATCTATTTGCTCAAAGACTACAAATGTAGTGCAAACTGTCTGGTTAAGCTGCTAAATTACTTGTCACAATCCCTAAAACTAAGGTGCTTATTCCTACAAGCAGTTTACATACCATAAATTATGCATGTAAACATGGTCTTTCCTGTCAAATTTTTTCAGCAGTTCCTGAGTGCTTAATTCTTCATGTCATCGTTGATAACATATACTCTGTGAACTGCTTATTGTCAGGCTTTCAAAAGGAAATTTGTCACTAACTCTCAATAAATTTGATACGTGGCTGATGGAAAGGCAAATCTGGTTTGTTTTGATAGGAGTCTACTGTTGAGCCTGCTGTCCATGACAAGTCTGTCATGCTTTGCTTAGCAAGCAGTGGTGAGATCATATGAACCATGACTATGGGGAAAAAGAAAGTCTCCATTCAGTCTTGCTGTGTGAACAAAGGAGCAACTATGCAGCATCAGCTGAAGGTTCAGTATCCTGCTTCAGCCTGTGCCCAACAGCAGCTGTACTGGGTATTGGCCACAGCAGTCCCACCACCGTCTCTGGTCAAAAACAGCCTGAAATGATGGAGGGGTTGAACCTCTTGGAGGAGTGCTTGCAGCATCTGACTGAGTTTTATGCTGCTTACCCAGGTGGATGCAAGACCAGAGGCACCAGGATCATATCTGCTCTCAGAATGCATCTTACTTACTTTTAGTAAAATGAATATTTGCAGCTGTATGCAAAGGGAAAACCATACGTTATAATAAAGGACTGTGATTAATAGAAGCCTGTTCAAAATAGCAGGCAGCAGCTCATCAACTGCTCCATAAATGATTGCTTATTTGAGCTGTAATCTAATCTAATCATTCTCAACTTCATTTCTTTCTGTACTTTCAGCAACTGGACCTTCATTCCTGTCCAAAACCAATTGTGTTCATCATTCATTCCTTCCTCTCAGCAAAGATTACAAGACTTGGCTTGGTGGCATAAGTGGGATACATCTGTTTCTTCAATGAGAGATGGAGTGACAATGCTAATCTGAAGTACAGTCAACAGCAGCAACCTGTACTAGCCAGTAGCATACACCAGCTTGGGGCTCAGTACCAGGCCTTGGTTGTTTCTGCAGTCTTCCAAGGCCCAGATTTCATTTTGATCAGCTAAAGAGACGGCATGACAAGGAAAATGGTGGATTTCATTGTAAATAATGGGATTTTAAAATCCCATATGAGACAGTAGAAGCATGTAGTACCATATATGTAAATGTTCCAGAATCATAAACTGTGCCTATTTCAATGTACTTGTTTATATAGAATAAGTGAAGGGCTAAGCAGACAAGAGCAGGTGTTGGTTGTGATGCAGGCTCAATTTTGGTCAGGTTGAAGTTCTCCAAACAAGATTGTCCCATCACCCAAAAGTAAAATATTGTTCCTGTTCTAACCTGTGCATCACTTACAGACTCTTTGTGTACATTCCCAAAACAGGACTAGCTGTAGTGATGCGTTGAGAGGCGGGTGTCAGGTAGAGCATAGGTAGGAGCATCATTTCTTGATGGCCACAGAGGATGTATTTTTACAGTGACTTCCCAGAATGGTTTAATGAGTTCCAGCTCCCTGGGTCCCTGGCTTAAGTGGAAGTTACCTGAATCCATGTTGAAGCATGACCTAAACTCGTGCCAGCACATTGCCATGGTAGTTTTCCAACAGAAAGCTATGCTAAGCTTTCTGTCCTTCTATCCCTACTGTGTCACCCCCTCAGCTTGAGTGAGGCTGGTTGTATGGTCTTCATCGAAGAAAAAATGTGGAGAAGGAGGAAGACTTGATTTTTTTTTGAGGGTTTCCTCGATATATCAGTTACTCAAGCAGCTCCACAGCAGCGAAGAAACACACCAGGATGAGAAGATGAGCTGCAGTGCCAGAAAAGCCTTAATATGGAACTGCTCATATTACCATGACTTGGCAACTGCAGATTTATTTCTGCTGGTGAAATGTAGGACATTCACTTCCACATTCATAACTTACTAGTTCCTGTTTTGCAACACAACTACTGTATTAAGTCAAAACACACAATTCACTGAGTTTCAGCCTAGTTCAGTTATATGAGGTATAAAGCAGGCAGCAGGCAGGAACAGTGACCTTCATCATCAAAGAAGATAGATACACACAGCCTGCACTTGGAACTACTAAATTGGCTTAGTATGGTTGGGTGGGAGGAGAGAGCAGCAGACCAGGGATGGAATTTATGTTGCTCTTACTTTGTAACCAGAACTGGTTCACAGAGGGGAGGGATTTTGTTTGATGTTAAAAGAGTTTTGCCATAAATTCACATTTTGAAGGACAGGAACTGTACAGGAAATAACGAATCCAGAGTCTGTGGAAGTGCTGTTGTAGAACAACACTTCTTTTAGTCTTGAGAAAGCAAGTAAGTTTCAACTTGGCATCACTTGGCTGGCAAAGAGGAAAATTAAAAACACAGTTTGGTTCCATGCTGTTTTTAAGCTAAGTCCTGAGAGTTAAGCGTAAGTCATGATTATTCACAGCATAGGAATTAGTTCGTGGTGGTTTCCACAAGTATCTTAATCATTAAGACTGATTAAAAAATTAAGATGATGGGCTGAATTCACAAATACAGAAAGAACATCAAAGAACAACAGCTAAACCTCCCACCGGAGGACCTGCCCCACTCCCAGCACCTCTCACCAGTCTAAAGCCAGCATTCACTGAGCTGTGGACTTCAGTTTTACTGTCATGGTACTTGCACTTAAAACCGAGTAATTCCTTGTGTAAATTCACAGGGTAGGAGATGAGATGTTACATGACTTACCAACACTGTCCAAATGGACATTTCTCCTTTAGCTCCTGCTGCTGCTCACTTAACTGTAGGTGGCAGTTCCTTGGGTCTCCTTTGGCTTGGAAACTTCTGGGAGAATACCTCCTGAGAAGCTGAGAGCAGTCGGTACGCTGGGGTCTGCGTCTTTCGATGTGAGCTCACACCACATCAGCGAATAAAACACTGTGTGAAGACTTCAAAAAGCAATTTGGGACATTTTCATTGCTGGTCCAAGGTATAACTGAAAGATTTGGACACAGGCTCCTATAAAAGTTCTGGAGATTAAAGTGACAACTTATATGGGGTAGGTTAAATATGTGTGTAAACTATACTGCACTATTTCCTTATTCCTTTAACACATACAAATCACTGGAATGTTATACCTAACATGTATGTGCATTGTAAATATTACAAATTCCTATATTAGTACCAACAATTAAATGACACAGTATGTAATCTAAGGTGCTCAGTACTATATGAAGTATAAGTGAATAACAGTTTGCGAAGAAAATTCATATTATATATATTTATAGAAAAAATAATGATAATTACAGATGCTATTTCTTCATTTTCAGATTTTGGACTGATTCATATTTGGATGGGATAGACAAATGAAATATGGACCTACTCCACATTTATAAGAGTATAGTGAATATTTATATTTTAGAGGAAAAGAATATATTTAATAAAGTCATTTATTGGATTTCTGTGAGGTGAGCTTAATTTGTATCCAAACAAGCTGTTTGGAAGGCTGGCCTCTGGTTTTGGGCTAGGGAAAAATACATTTTCAACTTCAGGCATTCTGTTAAGAATTCAGTTACTTGAGAGAACTCTTCATCGCATTGATGGAATGACTTTTAAAGATTTAAAATAAAAAAGGTATTAATGTACTGTCAATGGTGCACTGGTGCTTTCTATTAAGTAAGCTCCGTGTTCATGGGAGAGCAGCGCTGTTGCCAACATGGTGAAAGCATAAGCACGCAGCATTTGTTTTGTGTTGCTGCTAGAATTTACTGAAAGGCCACAGGGATGTGGCCTGTGAGGACAGGCTGAGAGCTGGGGATGTTCAGCCTGGAGAAGTGCTGTTATGTTAGATCAGGTCAAATTCTTTTGCATGCTCTTTGTAGGTTAAGAGCATGGACAAGGGCAGTTAGCACAGCTAAAAGGGGTACAGTGTTCTTAAGCCTTGACAATAAACAGAAGCACAGATAAGACATGGGCAGTTTTCTATTAGTTGAGCACTGGGAATCATGCAAACAAACAACACATCAAAATGCTTATTTGTAAGCATTTTGTATCCTCCTCCTATTTGGAGGTTTATGTCTCTAACTGCCTTCCTGCTGATCATTCCAGGCCAGCCTTTGAGTCCACAGAACTAAAACAACAACCATTGGGCTACTTGCAGTAGAATTAAGATAGTAAGTATCTAAATCCAGGGCTCACCGTGGACACTGTAGACAGGTAAGGGACAAATGAGAAAATAATAATAATATTCAAAGTGCCTTTTTATAGAAGTCCTACATATACATGCAGCGTTCTCCATCAAGAAAGCCAGTTAAAGAGTATTAATTTCTTTTCTGAAAGTGATTTTGTTTATGGCAGCTATCTTTATGGTTTTTATGAAATGTAGATTCTGTACTTAACATCTTCTGCATAATTTATTAACTACAAAGATTCTGTAGTTACAAGTTTATAAACCCCTTCCCCTCAATTAAGCAGGAAATACAGCTTTCAGTAGCTTGCTTTAGTATTTGGACAAAAGTCCCATCATTAAGGCTGAAGAGATGAGATTATAACTGATGGCTTTTCTCCTCCTACTTGGAGGTAGACTTTCTTTAGTCAATATTAGATATTAAGGAAGATTAATGCCTTGATTAATTTCTTGTTTTGTCTGCAAAGAAATAGGAGCCATATGCAGAAACTAATACATTGGAGAGATTCTGTGCATGCTCTTATTTAATAATTATTTAAATATCAAACTTCACTGCATTTATATTTCCTCAAATCAGTAAAACCTGGATGCTGTGCATGTGTGGTATTTTCAGGAGTAGGATTACATTTGTTCAAGCCCCAGGTTTGTCAAGGGCTAAGATGCACATGGTACTTACCAGAGACCAGTGTCACTATAAACCAGCTGCACAGCTTTCCTACTGCCACCCTGAGTGCAGTGAAAGTAAGCACACACACTCTGTATGTAGAAGAGGCCTTGTATAGTTCAAGAGAACAATACACATTGGAACAAAGGAACAGAACACTTAAATGCAACATCCCATTAGAGCTGAAAAACCTCCTTAGGGCTTGGATTTACACAAAACACAATTAAGCAAAGAATAATGTCACAAAACCAGGAAAGCTCTTTAGAGAATGAAGTTTCACAGCATTAAGTCTAGTCTACATGTGCTCTAGTTCAATTACTTTTCATAATACTGCATTTCATTTATATCTATATTGCTTAATTCATTCTCCTTTCAAAAGAATACAGCAAATAATAACACTGCACCTGTATCAATTTCAATCATGTTAGTTTCTATGATGAATAGGAAACATAGAATCATAGAATAGTTAGGGTTGGAAAGGACCTTAAGATCATCTAGTTTCAACCCCCCCTGCCATAAGCAGGGACACCCCACACTAAACCATGCCATCCAAGGCTTCGTCCAACCTGGCCTTGAACACTGCCAG
>JBCJKH010062405.1:34857-49388 GCA_039877255.1 Loriculus beryllinus
TTCAGATACTGGAAGGCTGCTATGAGGTCTCCATGCAGCCTTCTCTTCTCCAGGCTGAACAGTCCCAACTTTCTCAGTCTGTCTTCATACAAGAGGTGCTCCAGTCCCCTGCTCATCCTCGTGGCTCTCTGGACTTGTTCCAACAGTTCCTTTTTATGTTGAGGACACCATGACTGCACACAATACTCCAGCTGAGATCTCATGAGAGCAGAGTAGAGAGGCAGGATCACCTCCTTTGACCTGCTGGTCACACTCCTTTTGATTACATTGAAAGCTGTAAAATGTTTTGGTAGGAACTCCTCATCTCATCATAATACTAACTCTAATAGTAATCACACTAGTACAAGCCGGATGCACACCTGAGACTTAAGCAAACTGAAGCTGAATTTAGTAACCTACTGTGTTTACCACTCAGGTCGCAATTCTTTCCATTCCATTTCACACTGGCATGCCAGCTCTTTTCACAGCTCTCACTATAATCATTACTACTATCATCTTGATTTTCTCCTCCTCCGGGAAAGGAATCTCAGAACTCTCTTATGAATTGTTTCTAAGGAGTGTTACAAAGAATACGCATGAAATTATACCAGAAATTCAGGTTGTAGAACAATGATCCTTTCTTTAATGGAAATTTGCATCGTTTCAAAAGAAACTTCTTGCACTTGCAGCATAGGAACTGTTCTTACCTATTCTATAAAATACCAATGGTCAATACTGTAAACAGCCGTTTATAAACAGCAAATAGTCATAAATAAAGTTCTTTATGCAGAAAGGTAAAACAAAGTAGTTTTGATATTAAAATCAAATCTGGTGGGGGTTTTATTCACATAAAAACCAAATATACCAGTTAAAAACCATACAAAGCTGTATCAAACAAAGCCAAGCTAGATTCCTTTTAACAATGAAACATAATAAATACACATATAAAATAAAACCTTTTCCATATGAAATTATTTTAAAAACTAAAACTTTTAGTATAAAACTTTCAAAACTTGCTATTGTGCCTCTGTAAGTACTCAGACCAAAGTCCTACCGGTGTGTAGGTACGTGTGTGTGTGAAGCAGTTTAATGCTTTTCTCACAGATGGATATGCTCCATCTCTGCACTTTCTAGGACGGTGTGAGTAGCATCCACACAGCACCTCTACTTGCCGCTCTTTTCCAAAACCCACTCAATCACCTGGGAGAATGAGAAAACAAAGGATTTAAGCTGTTTTCAAGACTGAAGTTACATAAGACCATCCCGTACACTTTATCAATTCTTTATCACCATCTGTGTGGTATTTACTGAACAGTATTTAAAAATAATCCATTCAAAAGGAGAAAATGTTTCATTAACCTCAGAGATACAAGAATTGTATTTAATTTTACACAATGCTTTGTCTTTAGAAAAAGGCATTTTTAGATCCCTTGTACTGAGCTCACTCTCTCTATGTGCTGGCTGCAAAGTGCACAAACAAGATTCAACAGCTCCCCCCCAAAAAAAGTCTCAACACCATGGAAGAAAGTCTAAAAGATGATTTATTCTCTGCTGTATCTACTGCCATTATTACTGCTGTGTCCCAAACAGAGTGGTTGTTCAGACCACTGACTAGTCCTGGGCAATTACATTTCATGCAAGGTAGTTTTGAAGTGTTCTCTTAACACAGGCAGAGGTGGGCAGCTTAAGAGATCACCAATTTTAATGCCTCTCTTGCCAACAGCAAACACACAGGAAACTACCATCTCCCCAAAGATGGTGGTTAAGAAGCAGCGAGGCAGCACGACATCCCAGTTCAACACCAAACATCACAGCACGCTTCGCTTTTGAAACATTATGATCTGTAGGAAGCAATTCCCAAAACAGCACAGTACAGAACACCATAAATACTGCTCTCATCAAATAAATTCTGTGAGGATCTAGAAGTACTCCTTGAGAATTTGGGTTTTATTATTTAACTGCCCCAGACCAAATCCTTCCATTTAATTTATTATTTTGAAAACTGTACTGTAAAAATGCATGATATATTTTTCTTTTTTATATCATGCAGACATTTCAGCATGTTTTTCAGAAATTAAAGAGTTACTTAATTTCTGGAGGAGTATTTACTCCCATCCTTTCCTCTGTGCTACTGTTCACGTAAGTCCCACCTTACACACAAATAAACCCATGTAATCTCCCCCGTGTTTACAGCTATTCCCAAGCTTAAAATTACTAATTTTCATTGCTCCTTTTAAGAAATTTATTTCCTTTTACAGGTCCTTTTATTGCTTCCTATCCTTTGAAAATAAATGTGACTTCCCTAATGACCCAGCCTTCTTTCAAATGAAGAAAAATCTCTTCTTATTTTTTTCCCAGTGATGTGGAAACATTTATTGCCTTCATTTCCACTTATCACCATGCACATCACTTTGGCAACTATAACTAGACCATCATCTAAAACCTGAATATATGCAACTGAAAATTTTGCCACAGGACTACTGACTGAGAGAAAGTTTTTCTGAGATCAGAAATGTGAAATGAGACCTACAAAGGAAACTACCTTTTAATCACTTAAAGGTGTTGACTAAACCATCTTCCAGTCGCAATTAGCCTTGCCTAGTTACAGGAACAAAAAAACCAATGGTCTTACCTGTTTAGCATTGTTATTTGCTGTTTTCTTCATTTCATCAAGAAGTCCTCTAGAAGTTTTAAGATCCTGAGTAGGAAACACAAAGCCATAGAAATTAGCAAACACTTATGCTCACTCTTATCTGAGTTACAAGAGTCCTAATAACTAGAAGGGTGCTACCCTTTTATCAACTTGTTCAGAACCACAGAAGAGTTGACTTCTTTCTTTATAATAAGGAAAAAAAAAAAAAAAGAAAAAGAAAACCAAAAAGAAATAATTGAATCTATTCTAATGGCTTGAAATTTCCCTTAAAGCAGTCCAAACCTAATACTCAAACATGCAATTGAGCTTCCTAAACCTCCACACACTTCCAGACTTTTTCTTATTTCTCTTAAACGATATTCCAATTTCTTAGTCTTGATTGAAATCATATTTCTATATAAAATTAACTGTGTGCCCAGATTGCACTGCAGAGTTCTTTTAAAGAGCAAAGAGGATGTCAGGAAAGAAAGTGCAAGAAAGGAAAAACCTAGAATGGCTTGTCTGCTTTGCTGTCCAATTAGCCCAACCTAATCCACTCTCTTAAATAAAGCAAGCACATCTCTTTGCTGAAAGAGAAAGGAAAGGTAAGAAAATTCATTTACTACTTGTCTCCAAAAGAAGAATTATACCTATGATACCATGCTTCTGAAGTACATAGCACAGAAAAGAATTCAAAGAGCTCCTACAGACTTGGGGCTACAGGACAGCTCAAGAGAACAAAATCCTGCTACACCTCTCTCTAAATCAGCTTCCTGAAAGACAGGATCACTGCAGTACTCTTCCTTCTGCTTTTCTACTTGAAATAGAACTGTGAATCCATCTGATTTGTCCTACTTGCTCTTCCCTACACACAGCTTCTGATTTTGGATTAGAAGATCTTCCTTCAGGGCATATGTGAGGGAGATTTTGGGAATGCTTACAGAACGTCTAGCAACTGCATTCTAATTATTTAAGAAGCTGATGCTCATCAGCAAAATGCTCTAATGGTCTGAATAAGGATTCAGCCCTCTTCAGTGACAACTTTACTGAAGTTGACTAAACAGTGTTACTTCACAAAAAGTGGTAGACTATAGACACAAAATACTATAGACATGCAAATGATCAGAAACAGCAGCTCAGCTTATGAGCAACAACTTTTAAACACCCTGTACTGTAATTTAACTTGATTTTGTGCTCAGATGATGTGACATGGGCTCAAGCATGTGGAACTATTGTGGAAAGAATTCTCATCTCCACCTAAAAATGAGGTTGATACAAATCTACAGGGTGCTGCCAACTCTGTATGTGTTAGATAGCTGTGCACATTTCCAGTGCATTTATAAGGACTTTTGTGAGCCTGTGAAGGAGCTTGAACTTGTGAGTCAGTTGTTTAAGCTAATAGTCTCAGATGATGGGACACCTGAGCTGTCACAGCTATGGCTGGGAGATAGCTACAACAGCTAAGGAAGCAATGCAGTATAAGCACAACCTTACCTAACAGTCTAACATTTTGTCTCACATAAAAACTACTGCTTAATAATTGAAAAATAACATCAAAATACACTTTAAGACTGTTTTTTTCACTAGACAAGAAGTTCAAAGGTTCATCCACACTCCACACTACTAAAACACCACTAAGAGGTATCAGCTTAATCAAGTCTGAATATCCCACAGTAATATCAAAAGTTTTATTCATGAATACATTCACTTAACAAAGAATCATAAGAGTGTGTCTACCTTTAAGTAGAACTTTGATATCTCAAAAAGACGCTGGCTGCATGAGGCAAAGCATTTGTGATCCTCTGCAACTCCATGTTTTTGAAGAGTCTTAGCAACCACCTCCTTCAGCATCTTGGAAACAAGAGAAACACACTCAAAAGTTCATCCCAACTATCAGCATGAAAAATTGTCCAATGGAAGAGAAATAAAAAATAGAACACCTGATCTTTTTTGATCTTGCCTCTTGTCTTTACTCCACAGGCCAATGCCATCAACCCATTGATCAAATCGGGCAGAGTTATTTAGCAATCTATTTCCACTTCCTTCATCTCAAAAATCAAGGAAATGATCACATGTTATAGCATTATAAAGGATCAGTGAATACTGAAAATACCCAAAAAACATGGGATTTGGAACACAGAAAAAAACCCCCTGATAATAGCCTGGGTTTCCTCTTCTTCAAAATACTATGAATATATATATACATATATATATGTATAAATATTTTTCTTTACATTGATATTCCCTTGTTTGATACACCCATATTAAAATAAAAAAATAAAACAGACAGCACAATCAGATTAGAAAATTTACTCTGACATTCTTTGTATCAGAGATGTTTAAACTTTGCTGTAGGTCTGACTGAACCAAACCAATTGCACTTACTTGGGTCATCCCAATTTGCCTTTGAAAGTACAACATCAACATTCATGCAGAGTCCTCTCTAGCACCCTGGGACTGATTTAAAATAAGCATCACCAAGCCAGAAACACTTTTGTGTACAGTATTTTAAAAGTGGCATTCCTTATATAGAGAGCTATTAACATTTAAATACAAACGTTTAATCATCTCAGTTAATGGTCTTGTACCACTATTGGGATATTTTTTATTCCCAGAGTAGTCTTTTCTTCTACAATGCTTTGACCCTTCCAGGACAGATATTTTTTTTTTCTGCCTTTAGGTTTTATATTAATTTTCTACATTTCAAAACTCTTATTCATTTACATCCATTCCCACCTTTTTCATTCCTAGTTGTTATCTCTCTCAGCCTTAATTCCCTCGGCATGACATAATACTCCTTACACACTCTTTCACTCCTTGATTCTGCAGCACTCTACTCAGTACCTTCAGGATTCACTTACTCGAGTGAAAAGCATGAAATTTAATAATAACAAATAGAGATGAAGGCAGTTTGAGTTAGAAAAAAAATGTAAGAAAATCAAGTCACGTGGAAAGAAGCTAAGTAGATGATTTTTCACAAAGCAAACAGCATAGCCTTTTACCCTTGTATGTTTCTGGGATCTCGATTCCTTTGCTGGCTTTGAAGTCTCAGATTCCGTAGCACCTATGTGACTTGCTGAGCCAGACTTAGTGGCTGCTCTGTGGGGCTGACCAGGCTGTTTCAATGGCACTGAAGCTAAAGAAGCTGATCTTTCAGAGCGCTTCCTTGTTACAGCAACTGCACAGTGACTCCCACTACTTCCGCTGGCCTGAGAGAGAAGGGAATCTGTGCTCTCAGATTTGGTCAGCCTGGAAAGGAAACAGAATAGAAAAGTAAATAGAGGCTGCTGCTGAAAGAATTAAGTACTGCACATTCTTGCAAACAGCATCTGAAAACAGCAGCCAGGATTCTGTTATGAAGCATTTTTTGTGTTAGAAGAACACTTCACTGACTGGTTTGGTCTCCAACAAATAGACCCATTGTACCTCTACTTAAAAAAGCCTAGAAAGAACTGAAGAAACAAGATAACTAAGAAGAGAAATTCTTAGGAAGAAGGGTGAGTTTTGCATATGGACCCTTCATCTAGATAGCTAGGAAGAGCAGAGTTTGCTGGCATCCAGTCTCAGGGTAAGACAAAACTTCCTGAAACTCTAATTTATTTTGGCCCTACAGGAATGTCACAACTCATCTTTAACTACGGGAAGTTGGGCATTATAATTCTACTGGAACATGGTAATGCTTGGTCCTTCAACTGCAAGAGCATTAGTAATTCCAAAAATCCAGTTTACAAAATGCTAAGTACAATCTCATCTGCTTTCATAACTATTCACTAAGCTGCAAATGATAAGGATATTCCTAAAGCCATACCTCTGTCAAAGGCTTACTGGCATTAGATTGCAAAGGCTATCTAACTAGAAAGAAGGAAGAAATGAAGTATTACAGTAAAATGAATTCAGAAGTAGTGTTACATAGCAGTTATTTTTTTACTGATGCAAAGTGTTTGCAACTTCAGAGCAAGGACAAGGTACAAAGGGAAGTCTTAAAAACTAAACTTCCAGAAGAGACTTTAATAAACAAGGCTGAGAATAAGCTTGAGTTCTGGTAGGTCATCTCATACCAGCAATCCTTTAGATTAGAAAGTCAATTATTCTGTTTATACAGTGCCTAGCTTTCTAAACCTTTAGTTGTTTATTTGTACTGCAACAGCACTGACAGTTTTGCTCCTAGATGAGGCTGTCATCTTTTCAAAGGCACTTGAGATTTTGCAAGATACAACCCCAGATCTCTTAAATAAAAGCTGCCTGTGCTGCATAGTTTTGATTAATTTAATGCTATCAATGAGAGGTCACACTTGAGGAAGAAAACCGAACCTACAGAAGAGGCTTAAACAACTAGAACATCTGTCTAGATAGCTTCACTAAAAATATTCTAAAATGGAAGAAAAGATGCATTTCACAAGAAACTACTGAAGTATTTCATACTAAAGATTTCTTTTATTCAGTGCTTTACCTTTTCTTAGGATAAAAGCAATCCAAGTCTTTTGATCTGCATTTTACCCTTGAAGCCTCTGTTTTGAGTTCGCTTTGTAAAGACTCTCCATCAGGGACACTTCCAGGCTCTGACAAGACTGCCGGAGATGCAAGAGGACTCAAGACAACCGGCACAGGGCAGCACTCTTTGGTGCAAGTAGTCTGAGTTTCATAGCGAATAAGACGAGTTTGAAGTTCAGCATATCCCACATCTCTCTCTAAGGCTCTTCTGTTATCTAGACAGTATCTAAAATTGAAATAGGAAAGAAATCTGTGAGAGAAACTTTTTGCTTCATTACAATCTGAAAAAAAAAAAAGAAACAAAACTTGCTTTTGACCATCATATAAGCTCCAAAGCTGTTGTGTTTGGACTCATGTATTGTTCTGAAAGATACCTTAAACCAGCCAGTAAATTAACACCTGCCTGATGGATTTAGCTATAGTTAAGACTAACTCCAATGAAGAAGCTGAATCATATATTACTTGTAATTCTTTACCCTGTGGTCCTACACATAAGATTTCCACTAACATTAGTAGAATATTTTACTTGAACAATAAGTGATGGATTAAGATGCTGATGACAGATTTTTTTCTTTGCTTCAGTCAGCTCTGTTTTACATCTGTATCATCAGTCTATTTGAGATTTTACTGGTTTTCATATTCAGTCCATACCTAATAGATGTTACCCCTGTTAACATGCTAACCAGTGTGAAGGTCCAAGAAAACAGCAATGAGGACAGCTCTGAACCCAAATATATGATGAGCCCAGTCTCTTCAGACCTCAGAATTTGCAAACATCCACCAAAACTCTGAGACCCCAAAAATATCAGGTTATTGCATATAAAGTGATACAATTTAATATGATAATATGATCATACAATATGCCTCTATTTCTTCCTGGTGTAAAAAAAACTAATCAAACAAAAAAAAAAAAACACCCCAAGATTATTTAAGTGCATATACCATAAGAGAATCACATAGCAAAATATCTGAAGAAAACATCCTGTAGTACAATATATGTAATTTACAAGTTACAAGTACCCCAGGAACCCCAAAATGCAATAAGACTGACATAATTTTAGGGAAAGCCAGGATGTGTCAAAAACCAAGTTGATGTGAGAGTGCATTAATTGAGTGTAAATATAAGGAAGACAGGGCATGGTAAGTGTTTGAAATGCTACTTAGCACAGATTCTTTGCTAACTGCACTCTCTGGAAATGCACCCTTTAGCTTTGTCTGAGATAACAATTGCTATATGAAAGATCCACATTTTTTCAATGCTAAAAATACAGAAGTGCCACTGAACAAGCTTCCTATCGATTACAAAGAAAAAGTGGTTTAATCAGCCAAAACAAAAGAAACTGTATTAAACATGGTGGAGCTTCAAAAGAACAAATGAAAAGTGCTAACTCAGTAAAACATACTCATGAGATTACAACAATGCAAAATGCACCTCAACCGAATCTTATCTTGTGTAAATGATTTCCAAGATTCTTTGCAGGAGACCAATGCTTCATTGCCCATTAACTTCCACTACCTCTACTGCAGAGAAAGACAACAATATTATCCAATATTATCCCATCCTTTTCTTAACAGGCATTCTGAACAATGTGAGCTATCTCTCAAGCCCACCCTATAAACTACTTAGGCATGTTTCCTGCTCTTAGAAACTCCAGACATATTCTTTGCTTTTACCCCTTACCACAGAGTCATGTTAGATTGCTGGTTCTGATTTTTTCACTTTCTTCATAGCATTTTCATACTCAGGAAGAAAATCACTTTTCTAATAGCAACCCACTGAATCAACTTCTACAGCTGAGTAAGACTTTCCACTAGAAATAAATTCATTATCTGATAAGAGTACATTCTCTTAACTCACAAATTCCAAGGTATTTTTATTCCCTTATTTTTATTCTCAGTCCCCTGTGTAATCACATCCCCTACAAAGATAAAAATGTTTTTTATCTTTTGAACTTAAATTGCCGTTTTACTCATTCTGCTTTAACAGCAATTATTTTCTCTTTGCAACACAGGATTCAAGTGTTTGGCACAGGTTCATTACATGAGAAATTTGTTTTAATCATGGGTCCCTCCCTTTCACACTAGTGTCTACCATCTCACTCTACTGCCTCCCTCCCTTATTGCTAGCACATGCCCCTTGTAACATCAGTATGTCAGGGTTTCCCTGCTCTCCACAAAATTCAGGCCCTGCTGTGGTCTCTACCTGTCATATTTTGCCATGGGAAGAGGCAGCACAAGTTGTGCTGTGCCTAATTTGAATCTCCACGCACAATCCCTGCTGAGGATAGGCAGGTCAACAAGCTACCTACTACATCCCAAAAGACAACAGCCAAGTGCTTTCTTCCCACACATGGCAGGACAAATCTGTATTTCTCCTATATACCCACTTGCCTTTCTATGTCTTCTGCTACAAACTTTAAAAGGCTAACAGGCTCCAAGGTTACCAGCAGTTGAATGGGAAAAAAAATGCAGTAGTATCATTAATCACATTATGATAACCTGAAAATGTAATTTTAAGAGGTAGAAGAAATTCGCAGGAAGACTAAAACTGCCACTGCTGTGCTAAGACTAACAGTCTGTCTACACAGAAGAGTTATGTTGAATTATCTACTCTAGAGTTTGTGTATGTCCTTTTCCTCTTCTCCTCAATGACATTTATAATTTTTTTAAATTATTTTTATACAGCTCCATTATGATGCTGGCCTATCTGAAGCTTTGATAAATAACTAATGCTATCTGTCTGGAACGAAATACAATCTTAATGGTACTGATTCTTTTGAAACTTCCACTAACACTTGCCTGCTGGTGTTTTTTCAGGTTTCCCAAACACACAGGTAGCTTAACAGGGGGTCTCTTAAACCTTGTGACTATCAGTCTGAAAGTGCCTACAGTTCAATATCAAAGTAGAAACTATATATGTAGTTCACCCATGTGCAGCTCCAGAGACTTGGTATGTACTAATGAACCCTCTTCTAAATGCCACTTCTGATTATGAATTAAAATTTCCAGAGACGTTGAGAATAGCTACAGCAGTACAGCTTAAAAAAAACCCAAAAAAACAACAAAACCAACCTTAAGTGTTTTTACATTACCATCAAGACAGGAGTGTTGCAATTTAAACTAGTGAATAAAATAAAGGTAAGAGGGGAGAGACGTCATGGGCAAAGTTGTTCCAGTGAGGGAAAAAGATACATGAAGTTTTTAGTAATTAGTGTTCATGTCATTTGAAATGCTTCCAATTACACCATGACTGGAAGATGAAAAATAATTTTGGGAAAAGAAGCTGAAGGAAGGAAACTTACTCAAGTCCATGATAATGGCACCCAGTTGCTTTTTCAAAAGGCAAACCTCTGAGTTTCCGAGGAGTAAGCTCTGGTGTCAAAAAAAATGTGTTTTCACTGAAAGGAAAAATATACAGATCTATTTTAAGTAATTACAGGCAGGATAAATTATACTTCCAGAAGTCAGAAACAAATACCTTGCCATAGGAAGACCAAAACATCATGTGTTGTAGCTAAGCTCTGGGGTACAGTATCAAAGGAATATTAAAGCTTTACTGAAGTGTGAACTTAAGTTCAACTAAATAATACCTACTGTGCTATTATTATTACAGAAGCTTTTAAGACATTTCAACCAGTTTAGAGGTCACTGCTCCAAATACTGTATCAATAAAACCAGGCAACTATCCCCACAACTATCACACCCATTTCACAAGTGGACACCTGAGAAGAACCAGAAACTGATCTCCCATTTCTCAACTCAGTGCTATAATCAGTGAATTCCTTCCCTTTAGCTTCAAGTTGTCAAAGCTAACTGTCACCCAGGCTTCATAACTAAACACTTATCTCCTGTGACGTTTGAATTCCAGCTAGTAACTCTCTGCAACTGAATCACAGGAATGTATTGGAAAGTATTTCAGCAGAATAAGCCATAGCAAAACAGACAGAAATATTTTGCTGCCAGATCCTAGCATACCCCATAAAGTCACATCCCATTTAATCTTCCCAAAGAAGGGAAGAGATGAAGGCAAGAGGTAGCAGTATCTGAAACTTACACATTGCTTCAAGTTTTATTCACATAGACTGTCTCTGCATCATTACCACTGGAAAAATAATCTGGGAAAAACATCCAGGAAAGATGTGACACTGAATTTAGCAAGGTGGCAATTTAGGAAGACAGTCAGCCAAAGCTTTAGTCTATCAAACCTCTATTTAAGCTCAAACAAGCAAAACAAGTGAAAATGCCTTTAATTCACTAGTTGCTTATAAAATGACTTGTTAACTTCTGTGGGTCAGGAAAACCTTTGGGTCTGTTGTCAGCGTGCTTTCACATCTACTGTGCAAACCATTTTTCAAGAGAATCAAAGTATTTTATGCTATGAAGATTCTCTGAAGGTTTCTGAAAAATCGGGATTAAAATAGCCAACCATTTTTGTAGCTAAAAAATTATTCACTTCTTTCCCATACAATTCATTGGAATTAAAATGTTTTACATTATAGCCAAAATTCTAAATCATCTGCACTCCTTAACTAACAATTCTGTAGAGAACTCTCAACCTCCATTGTGTATTTTCTAACTTGCTTGAATTCTCTGCTCAGAACATCTTTAGGTTAGCTTCAAAACTCCAGTAAGTATTTTACTGAAGTCTCCAAAATCCTGCAAACCTTTCCCTCTAACAAGACCTCTGGATTTATTAAATGCAATGAAGTTTAAAAAAGTATCAAGGGCTGTATCTAATAATTCTATTTTACATTCCATTATTCAACATTTAAAAGGTCAACAAATATAACACTAGTGACTGACTGCAAAGATGGCCTTGCTTACCTAGCAGTATTCACAAATAGCATAGGCTCTGCATCTACAAACCTTATCTGCCTCTTACACAGATTGGGCTTAACTCTAACAGATGTTCAGATCCTGCAAATTAATTCATTAGCTCCCTGTATCAATCTTCCTGCTGAAAAAGCAATGCTTAATACCTACCCAGAGACACACTACTTGCAAAGCAGCCAGAATAGACAAGCTTCGTTTAGAGAGCAATTTATCACATTAGCAATACTGATAGAAATACTGGACCAGCATGCCATTATACCAACACAGTGAAAAAGGCTCAGCAATTGTCTTTTTTAAACTTTGTCTTCCCACCTGATCTCCTCTCCACTGAATGAAAGAAATCACACCAATAAAATTAAAGTTCTGCCACAGTAACTTCTGCTTTGCTGGAAATACTCTTCTGGAAATGGACAAGTATGGAGGTGACAGCGTGCAGCATAGCCATGGCAAAGGTCTGCTGGCGTCAGGTGATTACTTTGTTAATTAAATTCACAGGGCCAACATCATCATCTCTGGCCATTTCAGAATCTTAAAGAACTAAGTAGCAAGACCAACTGGAGAACCATAACTTGATTTCACTGGCAAGTACATGATGAAAGGACGTTGCAAGTTAGAAACTCAAATCCAGTTAGACCATTCTGAGACACTCATTCAGTTGTTATTCGCATTCCCCTACATCATACATCATGCTGAGTGTGGTTTTGATCTGCTGAATTCATACCGTTTGGGTATTTGTAGTGGTTGAAGATCACCAATGGGCAGCCCTTCTGGTGTGAAATATTTCAGTAATTCTTTAGCATCAAGCAATGTCAATGACTCCCTCTGTCCATCTTTATGCCCCAGCAATTGCTCAGATGAATGCCCAAACATAGGAACCCTGAAGTAAGGAAAGAAAAAAAAAATAAAATCTAAGATTATTTTCCTTCTCAATCTTTTTGTTAGTAATCTCACTGTAGTTAAAAACGAAAATCACTTCTAGTTGGGAGCAACTAAATGCATTTCCAAAGTAAAACGAACAAAGTTGCTCCTTGAGATCATCTATACAAACGTTCATGATAAAGTATATTTGAAGGAAATTCTCTACTATCCTACTGAAGAAAAGTTATTTCTTCAAGATTTTAGAGCACACTTATGAAATAAAACCTGGGAAGAAGGGGTTGTATGTATTTCTACTCTGGCTATTACTTTCCAGTAGTTCCATTTTGGTAATTTAATTTTGGAACTATGTTAGTTTTAGCTAACTTTCTGTTCTACCAATACAAATCAAAACAATGATACTTTAAATACCAAGAAGATATGCCTTTGGAAATGGACAAAAACTTAGTTTCTGCCTTAAGCAATGTTTCCTCTAAAAGATTATCAATATATTTGAAAACAGTTTACAGAATGGCTATCAACATCTACAGTTTGCCTACAGTGGTATTCAATGACCACTACAAAGAAAATCTCCAGTATTTAACCGTTACCTCATTTTTTGTTTGGTTTTTTCAAAGTTTTCCAAATTCTGAAGAACATGTCTTTCTGGCCATTCCAACGGATTTGGCTCCATTAAATCAGGTTCTGCAAGAAACAGATGGTGGATAACCCTTAATAGAAATAAACCAGCTTACTCTTTAAAGAGATATAGAGATTTATATAAACTTCTTTATAGATATTCCTTCATATATATATCTTTTTCATTATATTTATATGCAGATACTTATATGTGTATATATTTCCTTATATTTATATACATGATAAGTATATGCATATAAATATAAGCAAAATCTGTCTGGTGCTGTGATGAGAAATGTTTTCTGCATAATTTTTTTGTCAAGGAAAAGAAAGGAAGCAGTTACTGCATGGCCAATTTCAGTTTACAAAAAAAGGCCTAGAAAGCTACTTTACTTTTCTATTTTTCCCTCTTGTAAAAGACTCTCCTTCTTTTAGTTAAAAAAAAAAAAATGGCAACAGGTATGAAAATACTTCGAAAGAGAATAAGCAGTGTATTTTCTAAATAGTAATACTTACCAAAAGTCACAGTGCATGACCTAGTTTTATCGACAACCTTCTGTAGAACAGGCTTAGGAAGACCAGTGTTGCACAGGTCCAAGAAAGATTCTCTTGTAAGCTCTAACAATTTTTTAAGCTCACCAGTAGAAATAACTGGAGGCTGCTCAATCAATTTCTTTTGTTCTATAAAAGGAAAGAGAAAAAAAGAAAAGTTACTGCACCTGCTTAGTAACAAAGAATAACTGGAGCTTGCTAAAAACCAAGCAAACAAGAAAATTCACAAACACAAGTTAGTTAACTGGTCACTATACTATTGCATAGGCAAGTGAAAACACCTTGCAGTGAGAATAGTTGAAACCACGTAAGAATCACCTCCTTTAATTTCTGTGTATGTGTCTGAGTATATCCAGGTTTGAATCCCCCAGAGACAAACATCCGGACTTGCTAAACGTAAACATGAAAAGCTCCAGTCTACAGAGCGTCCTACCCACCTATTTTTACTGCTGTTGAAGGAGTGCAGCTCCAACATAACTGATAGCCTCTTCCATTATCTTTGCTCAGAATACCAAGTGTCAGGTAATTTGATATGATTTAAGAAGATCGG